>RJWT010003978.1:0-34731 GCA_004365215.1 Cuniculus paca
GTGCAAAGGTGGAAATATCTTAAAGCCAAATATTAATTCCAGTACTCTGAGAAAAAGGTTATGGAGCCTCCAATGCCTAACATTTTGTCATGACCTTATTCCGGGGCTTCTTCCTAAATTATATTTTCAGCCATAGTTATTATTTTAACTCTACATGCATAAGAGATACAGCATGACAATTATATACATGGATACTAGTTGTATTGATTAAATTAGTGTAGTTTTTATTTTCGCCTCTTTAAATCTTTCCA
This sequence comes from Cuniculus paca, assembly GCA_004365215.1. Taxonomy (NCBI): domain Eukaryota; kingdom Metazoa; phylum Chordata; class Mammalia; order Rodentia; family Cuniculidae; genus Cuniculus; species Cuniculus paca. The sequence continues at coordinate 252 of RJWT010003978.1, forward strand.
TAAATTTTCTATTAGCATACAATAACTGTCCACTTTAGAGATACAAGGTGATATTTCACTAAGAAATAAGAATGAGATAACATTTAATGAAATTTATTTGAAAGTACATATTGCATTTATCTACTGAAAAATCTGAGTACTTCTTCAATCTGTAATTTAACTGTTCCACGTTCAGATTTCTGTTGTTTATTTGACATCACATATGCATTTTACATATGAACATATGATTATGATTCTACCTATATTCAGTCCTCTGAATCTCTGTATTCCATATCCATACGTTCAGCCAACCATGGTGAAAAAAATATTTGAGAAAACATGTGAATACTGAAATAATACAGTGCTCTTTTAATTATTCCTTAAGCAATACAGTATAACTGTCAGTGTAGTTGTTACATTACATTTTATGAAAAATCAAGAAATGCAGGTATGTATAGACTGGATGCAAACATAATCTGATCCTACATAAGGACTTGAGCATTTCTGGGTTGATGCAAAATCAGAGGTGCTGGAATCAGTCCCTCACAGATACCAACGCTCCACTCCACTTCAGAGACGTAGTGACATAAGTGTAATGGAGGAATTAAAAATAAAGGTCAACTAAAAGGAACGGGAATGGAATTACAGGTCTGACTGAAGAGCAGAGGCACTGAGCAGCAGGGAATGAGGCCTTCACACTGCAGCCATGGAATCCCACATATCAAATATGTGCAAGCGTAAGTATACACCCAGATGACATCAGGGAGCCGTATTCTTTCAGTTCCTCATAGAGTACTTTTAAAACAATACTGTTGGCCTGCATCACAAGTTAGTTTGATGGTGCTAAGAGATGAGTGCTGCATAAATTCATCTCTGTCATTGTGGCTTTTACCTGAAATGAAGTTATCTTTGAAAGAGTAGGATGTATTTACTGCATTTAAATAAAATGAAATTTCAAAACAAAGCAAACTTCTGTAATCTTTTTAGCCACATAAAACAATACATATTTACTCCAAGGAAACAGTCTCATTTTTGTTCTTTATTGTGATTAGATTTGATTTGAGTTTCTAGCTAACAGTATTAGATTTTTAAAATTTTTGAGTAGCTTAGCTGCATTATCAATTGAGTTAAAAACTTAAGAAAATCATAAAGTAATACAAATATATCAGCAAAACTGCATCCTAATACAATAAGCTGAAGATTAGCAAATTAATTCACAGCAACATCAAGAACACATTCAAATCATTTTACACTGTGATATGAGTTTAAATGATTAAAATGAAATTAATCTGGCCATACATTTATTGGTAGCGAGGCAAATTTCTTTGTGAATTAAAATTTATAGATGCCCACTCAACTTTTGGAAGTGAAAACAAAGAGGTGAGTATATTTTCCTTTTCAAACAAGTGCTATTTGCCAGAAAACAATCAGAATAGAGGCAAGAGAGATACTAATAATAGAATTGGTAGTCAATGTTTAGTGTAAAAAGATTTCAAAGGAAGTGTAGCCCTAATTTGAATCAGCATCTAATTAGTTCATTTAATTACTCCATGCCAGGAGTAATTGATTTTAGACCTAGAAACAGAAACATGACTACTATGGGGAAAAAGTAATTTTGGTTCTTTAAATTGGATGCTGGGCAAAGGTTGCATCTAAAAGTGTCTAACATGTGTCACTTTTTGTCTACAATTTGAACTATTATTTTAACAACCCCCTGTAATTATCATAGTGTTGAATGCCAGCATAATTTAGACTTTGCTTTTAGAATTCCCTTACTACTGAAGCAAACTTCTACATCATCCATACAAAACATATGATGCCATATATATATAATTAATGATTTAGATCCTGGGAGGAAGCAATTTTCTCTAATAACATGAATGAATGGTAAATACCTAAGTGAAGGTATTTTTATAAAATACATAGAATGATACTTGATTCCAATACAGGGAACAAAAAGTTTTTTGCTATAGAACATCAAGTTTAAATCTATATGAGGGAGAAAATCTCTTCTCTGCCTTAATCCTTAGTTGTCTACAGGTATCAATCAAATGTCTGCTTAAATGAAAAATCATGCTTCCTTAGCTTTATCCTGTCATTACAGTGCCTTGTATTAGAATGAGGCACGTCAGAGTCCATGAAAGGTTTCACCAAGGTGGCTTCTCTTCTTTCAGTAGCTCTCAGACCAGGAGGTTGAGCATGGATTGTCTAGCTCTGTGACAGAGCAGAGTGATCCAGGCCCCAGACAAAGTGAAATGCAGCTGTTCTAGCTTCCATAGATGTTAACATCTGAATATTTATACATCACAGTAAAATAATAGCTAATTGTGGTAGAAGCATATTTAATTTTAATTCATTCGCTAATGCAAAGAGAATATTTTCTCCTAAAATATTCCATTTTTTAAACTATTACATGCTAGTCCTTATCATGGTTTAGGATGTGTTTTTAGAGTCTGATCCACATATGTATTAATCACCATTTCATTTGCAGTAGAACCATGGCTCGCTGAAGAGGAATGTGCTCTTTCTTTCACTGATATTTCAAGGGCAGAAAAATGTAACAGAAATTACCATACCTCTCTTTGAAACATCACCCAGTATTCCTGCTGGCTGTTTTACATTGTATTGAATATTGTGTGATGCTTAATGTTGCCTTCAAAAGATACTTCTGCTGGTTACCAAATTGCACAGATTAGTTGTAAAATTATGGCGTTGATTAAAAACTACAAGGAGAAAGTCATCACTAACATACTGTATATTAAAAGAAAGTTCATGTACCTATATGTGTATTAGTTATCATGTTTTAGGGCTATATGTGTATACTGAAATTAAACATTAAATACGTAATAATACATTGCAAAATATTCCTATATCATTATCATTTTAAGTAAGAATTTTGAGTGCTGCAAAGTATGTAAATATATGGACTTGTCATGACTCTTTTACCCAGTCCCTTTTCAAAAAGTTAAATTATTCATAGTGCCTTTATTATTTGTACTATATTAGGAAAAATCTCAATAGTAGAAATCTAACAGTAACACTTGAAAAACCTAACCTCGTGTATTATATGAAGTTGAGGTAGGAGCTGTGATAAAATTTACCCCAAAGGAGTTTGCTTTCATTGCTCCTTCTCCAACTCCTGGCCAGAGATGATCTTGTCTGCAGTACAAAAATGAAAAGAAATGTAATGGAAAAAGAGACAAAACACTGTGGAAACATGGATTTAACTCTATCAGAGGCAAACTGACAATGATCATACAATCTGTTCCCCCAACCTCATGAAGGTTTAAATGGTAGCTTCAGCAACCCCTTCTGAGAGATACACTCTAGCGGGGCATGGTCTGGACAATTCAGTGTTTTACTTGGATAATATTTTGAGGATGGGCCTCAGCATCTACTCCTTGGGGACTTGGTGTTGTAAATTCATCTAGTCCTTCTGCATGAAAGACCAGTGCCCCTTTATGCATCCCTAGAACCTTACTCATGATTGCAAAGATTTGTTTGCCCTTTTTATACAAATTCTCTGATTTTACCAGACAGCTGATTCATAGATTTGGCTCTTACGTTAGTGACAAAACTCTTGTCAAAGCAAATTGAGCTTCTAGCTTTTGCATTTAGTCTAGAGCATTTTTTCTGCTCATAAGATACGCTTTCTCGCCTCAAAATAAAGGACAAAAATGAAATCAGCTATATAATTCTCATCTCAACACCAAGTTCCTTCTTCACAATTGTTTTTCTCTGTGCACCACATGTTTGGTAATTGCCTGCAAATCTTAAATGGTGACAGCCTCCTAAAAATTTAGGCAGGATTGTCACCAGTCCTGGGATTCTGGTCAGGTAGCTATAGTAACCACCTGATGTCTCAATTACAAATACTCAATATTTCTTTCCCACTAGTAAATGATTCATGCAGTCACAGGTCATGCAGATGTTGATGATTAGGACTGTATTCATCCCACGTTTGTAATGTGAACTAGGGACTTAGTTTAAAGCTATCTCTGGATAGACTTCCTTTTGTCCCAAGTGTGAAACCACTTTGGCTAGTCTATTTATTCTCCAATATAACCTTAGTCAGCTTTCTCACCTGGCCCTTTTTCAAGCCATCAAAGCTATCATGTACAGGTGGCATTTGATCGCTGTGGATGAAGCCAATCTTCAGAGTGGTGGAAACAGCAATATTCCGATCTTCAGCCAGTGCCCCATGTTCATCATAACCACTATATATGAGCCACTCTTGGAGACTGATTGTTTGACATGAGCTGTTGATTTTGCCTCCCATTTGTTCATGAAGCTCCAGCCTCACAACTTCAAAATTTTGTTAAATCTATTTTCATCTATGACCTTGCTTGCAACTTTGGTCTGATGGACAAACTATTTGAGAGAAGTCACATAGCCTGGGTATAAGTAAGGTTCATAACACAGATGGAGGTGTTTAGGGTTCTCTATAAGAGCACTGTCATTGCTACCCCACCACCCAGAATTTGGTCAAGGACTGACAGTTTCCAACTCAGTGGTGCATACCCCAAGGAAATGACTCCACTATCATACACAGCCAGGTTCTTGATGTCTTCTGAACTAATTGATTCTTTCTTGTGGTCTTTTGTACCCTCAGTGACAATAACCACATTGTGATGAGAACCACAAGTCTTTGTCTCATTAGATGGTGATAAAGATATTTCTCCCAGTCACCATTTAGCAGGCATTCAAATATAAACTCCAAGCAGACCCTTAGAAGAGAGGTTTACATTACATATACTGGATCAAATTAAATTTCAAATTTACCTTTTTACAATCTAACAGTACTTTCATTTTAATATGTAAAAGTTGACTTAAACGTTTCAGAACTTATAGGCCCCCTTCCTTAGCCAAATACATGCAGAAGAATCATTACAGAAGTATGTTACCTACTAAAGGCTAAGATAAGTCAAAGAAGAATGTTTTATGTAAAATACTGACTGCACACCATACTTAGGATGAGATTTAAGATAGGTAAGCTAACAGAAGTACAAAAATACAGAAGAAATGAGAAACAGTGAGAAATACAATGTTAACACCGTAATAGATACGCAGCTAAGCTGTGGTTCATTTTACATCTGCTATGTATTAAATAATCAGAATGAGGATTTTAGCATCTGTACTAGTCATCATCTAGCACTGTTGTTAGCCTTGTATAACTGCATTTTCATACATATATATGTGTATGTATAAAATATATATATCTGCTATTCATACATAAATTCCTACTTTCCTGGCTTAAACACAGCTTATTTTTGAAAACACACAGTGGCAGATTCCTCTTTGTTTTGAACTGAACACAGCCGGCCCTGTTCCATGTGTGCCCTCAGCATTTGCAGAGCTGACAGGAATGTCAGGCCACTGGAAGCCCTGGGTCTTGATACATGAATGCCATTTTCAGCTGATGATTAGCAGAGAGGCCTGCAGACCTTGTTAGCATGTGTGAAAACCTCTTCAGTACCTTTTTCTTGACATCCTGAATTGAATCGATTCCACTATGACTGTTGAACACCAGGATTATCTGCCTGCAGCACCAGAGCACACGCACAGCACTTGATGTTACACTGCAGTGATTCTTCAGAGATTCGCCCGCCTGTACTCAGTCACCACTGCAAACTCCACTTAGAAGAAAGGCATGAGCAGGCTGCTGGTATCTAGTCCTACTCAGATCCTGTCTGTTTTATTGCGGATACCCGTACCCTCTTTTTGACTGTAGGAAGACACAGGCAATTTAGAGAAATTGCCACATGCAAAATCTACCAATTAAACCACAACTCGATTGATAAAAAAGGAGGGTAAGGTCATAATACTCAAAACTTCTTTGTTGATAAGTAGAACAAGAGATTAAAACATACCAGAATGGTTTATGTTCAATATTTCAAATGTGCATGTTTATACGGTGCCTTGCTTCTGAAGGGATAATAATTTGCCTTACAGAAATTTGGGTATGAAGTTTTACTGCAAGCACCAGAGACGAATGGGTTAGCACCTAACATTTGCAGTGAACTGAGTCACTGGTGGGTTATTCAAAGTGTGTGTGTGTGTGTGTGTGTGTGTGTGTGTGTGTCTTACGTGTGGCTGTGTTCTGATAGATGCAGTTTACTGTGCTCACCTGATGTTTCTTGCAGAAAGATCTACACGTAAGTAAACTTAAATTCACATTGTGATAGCATTGCTTCCTAATTTATCAGTTATTTGAGAAGAAGTCACATTTACAAAGCAAATTATAGCTAACCATACTGTGCTACTTTCTTCTAGGTCAGCCTGTATTATCTATGAAAGGTTAGGTTTTACCCAAAGGTATCTTCTAAAATAGTGACTTAAATGGTAGTTTGGATCACTCAGATGTTTCCAACTGTATTAATGTAAAAGTAAAAGAACAGGTGAAATCATATCAAAAACAAACGCTAAACAATATGATTTATTTGATGGAAAAATTTTTCAAGAAAACAAGCAATGTTTGATGTCGCAATAAATTTTTTATTGATTACTTCAGGATGTGTTAGAGTAGGGGAAACAGATTGAGTTGTAGAAATACAGAAATTAGCCAAGTGTGGCACACACACCTGTAATCCTAGCACTCAGGAGGCTGAGGCAGGAAGGTTAGCATGAGTTTGAAGTCACACTGGCCTACACAGTGAATTAAATGCCAGCCTGAACTACAAAGCAAGACATTATGTCAAAACAAAACTAAACTAAACTAAACAAACCCTACAGGAACTGTTAAACCAAAGCAAAAGAAATTTAGGCATATAAGAACATGGAGGCTGAGGGATGTTATTAGAAACAAGACTCATCAAGATCAGTCTTTGAGGATTTTTAGTGATATTCTATATAAACACATGATAATAAAGAATTAAGGACCACAAAAAGACAACAGTATCAGGTTAATAAACTTCATTTGCATATGTAAATCTATGAACTCTTTTTATTTCGTAAGTATATAGTCCAATATCTGAGATTATACCCACTCTGGAGAATGGGTGACTGACAGGAAGAATTAGAGAATAAGTGATGATTTGGAGGGATGGCAGAATAATGCCTACATTTTTTTAAATGAGGTGGAACCCAGGGTCTTGGCCTGAGCTATGTCTCCAGTCCTTTTTATTTTATTTATTTCTTTTTTATTTTTGAGAGAGTCTTTTAAGTCACTAAGTTGCAAAAGCTGGGTTCAGGTGAACCTACTTAATCCTTCAGCCTCCCAAGTACTGGAATTATAGGAGTTCACCACCATGCCTAGCACCTGATTAAACTATTAGAATCTTTGGTGTCGGGAAAAACAAATTTATCTTGTTCCTATATGGTTTGAAGGAAGAGTATTAAACTATGCAGATTGTAATAGAATAATGAAATAACAAATTACCTTAAAATACCTGCGAGCAAGCAAACACTTTTTTTCAATTTGTGCTCCTAACAATATGGATATGCTTAACTTCCACCAGTGAGAATCCTTTGTTCACGGTCATTAGGGGCACAAGATGACTGAGACTGGATCATGCTGAGGACTGGGGTCACCATCTGCATGATGTGATCTTTTGAATCACTGGGGAACACTGAAGGTCTGATGCCAACAGGTAAGTGCTCTAGTCAGGATGTGAGTCATGCTTATTTAACATGTGTTGGTGTTGTGGTTACATGCATGTTGAAGAACTTTTTTTCATGGAATATTAGCTTTTTATTGTAATCATAAGTGGCTACCTTAGACGGTATACTATTCACTCTTCACTAAACTTTGATGAATACAGTAATTACTTAAATTTTATAAAATTTCATGAAAATCTTCCATTTCAGGTATTCTTATAGTTAGGCAAGTGATGCTAGGTCAATATTTTTAAATGATATGTCCAGAAAACACTTTTAAAAGCTCATTTGCAGCTAAATGTGACATTTAGGTCAAAATAACTATAAAGCTTTATATTCTCCCCAGTTTTATACATTCATTTGTCTATACAAGTAGCAGCCAATGGCCCATAAAATATCATTCCACATACTTTCTCTTTTTATATGTCTCGTGATTTACATATCGCACTAGGGTTTTCTGAGTAAAGTAATAAACACTATTTCCTGCCAAATACTACTTCCTTTCTTCTATAATATGCTTCCCTAACATATTCAAGTTAGGTTTATGACTAGTAGAAGAACCACATAAATTAAGAATTAATATTGTCAGTTTGTGTAAGTGTGTATTTAAATTTCTAATTGAGTTATATGCGGGATATTGTAAGGCTGTCTACTAGAAGTAAAGCATGTATTTTGATCTTTGCACCATGAGATGGGCAATAGGGGAACTCAAGAATTAAATTATTATGTGTAATAAATATTACCATTATGAAGAATACAATTTATAACCATATTAATGTATTAAATATCAAAACGTACATTAAGTGCTATCTTAATTAGCAAGACATGGAGACACGTTCTTGTAATTCCAGCACTAATTAGTTAGGCTGAGGCAGGAAGATTACAAACTTAAGGCCAGCCTGACCCACATTGCAATTTCAAGACCAAATTGTGTTATGCAGTGAGCTCCTATCTCAAGAAAAAAGAAAGAAGAAAAACAGGCATCAAACAAACAAACAAACAAAACACCAAACCTTAGATACTAATTGTTTAAAACTAGATTCCGATATGATGGCATGATTTTCAAATGTAAATTCTGTATAGATGTTAACTCTAACTAGGTATTGTATTACGAGGTATCATTTATGTGAATAACAAGTTGGCCATAGTTCCCATATATGTTAAGGTCTGGACTTGGACTGTCTCCTAAAGGTCTCATATGCTCAGTGGGATGATGTGAAAGGTGACTGGTAGGAGGAGACCACAGCTGACTTGCTGTGAGGAGTTGGTGCTTGGTTAGTAGGGGTTCATTGAGGCATGAAAGACAGAGTATATCTCCTTCACCCATATCTTGTTTTACACTCTGATTTCTCTGGTCACTTAAATTCACAGCAGACCTTGGCATCATCCACATGATGTCAATTTTACAGGCAAGCAGAATTCAAGAGTTGTGGCGTCTGGAAAGTTTCTATCCAAAGTTCAGAAGAAGGTCAGGAGTGCCAGGCAGTGTGTCCCTTCGAGGGCAGTGTACGAAGCTGTGAGAGTAAAGCTGAAAGTGCACTGGAGACCCCATGATGTTGGAGACATCAAGAACAAGGAAATCTACTAAGGAAAACCACAGGGAGTAAGCAAAGCTACCCTAAAACAGAAGATATGAAGGCTGCACCCAATGATGCTATAGGGTCAGGACTGATTAAGGTGACTGCCTGGGGTGCTGGGGATGAAGTTACAGGATTTAATGTTTTCCCTACTGTGTTTTGGTCTTGGTTTTGTCCCATTTTTTTCTATACTCCTATTTCTCCATTTTTGGATAGGAATTCTTGCCATGTGTCATTATTATCAGTGTTTATTTTCTTTTTGATTTTTACTGGCTCATGGCTAAGAGTTTGCCTTGACTCTCAGAGGAGATTTTAGACCTGAACTTTTTAGCAATGCTGGAGCTGTTAGGTTCAGAAACTCTTAGAGATGTACTACACACATTTTGTATATAGATTTGGATCTTGTGGGGGCCAGACCAGAATGTAGGTAGTGTGAACCTAGACTATCCCCCCCAAAGACCCAAGTGTTGAGAAGTATGGCTTAGGAAGGTGATTGGACTATAGGGATACTACACCTTATTTACTTTTGAGGGCTTGATAAGAGGCAGACTGTTGGAGTTAGAACCCTGAAGGGTGTGTCTCCCACCACAGCTCCTCCCTTTACTATCTACTTCCTGGATGCCATGGTGTAAGTAGCTTTTGATCTACTAAGCCACTCTTCTACATGCTTTTCTGTCCTGGAGTCAGCCAACATTTGGCTAAAATGTGAGTACAAATAAACCTCTCCTTCTTTAATTTATGGATGTTGGTTCTTGTGTCTAAGAAGGTGAGTAAGACAACTTAACTACAGAGTGTTTTCAAAAAATTGAATTCAACATTTATGTCAGTGAAAAATTTTATATAGTGTTATGGTTTATACTTAGATATACCCCAAAAGTTTTATTGATCATAGACATTACTTTGGACAGTGAATGGATAATAGGGACATTGTAGCTGGGTGCTATTAGAAAGTGATGAGTGGTTGGAAGATGCAGGTCACTGTGAATGTGACCTAGAACAACATATCTTTCTTCCTGATTCCTCCCTCGACTCTCTGCTTTCTCTCAGCTGTGCCATCTTGCCTTGGCTCCAGCTGACCATGGACTGCACACATGTGCCCAAATAAACCTCTACTTCCTTAAACCAGGGGTTTATATATAACAGTGCTTATAACCACAATATGTACGGTGCCACCCCTTATACACTTAAACAGGTGTGAAATTGAGTTGGGGTGGAAGGTTAGTGGTGAGTGAAAAATAGGTATCTTGACTAGGCAAGTTAGCCATTAATTAAACTTAACTTTAAAACAAGAGCAAGCTCTGTGAAGGTATGTCTTTATAGTCCTGTAATTTAAAGGATTAATGACAGTTCAAAAGATGCCTAGATGACCAATTTTTGTGTCAAACAAAAATTGAAAAACAAACACAAATCTACATCTGGACTTCTATATTCATATCCGTAGATTTGGTCAATTTCACTTGCAAAATATTTGAAAATGTTTTACAGAAAATTCCAAAATTAAACTTTAAAATCAGTACTATGTTGAATTCACATGAGCGAAGGGATGGGGAAGCAAGACCTGCTATAGCCTCCCAACGTTTCACAAGTCATCAAGCCTTTCCCAACACTATCTTGAGTTTTGTTAACCTTTACCTTGTCTGTGTAGTATGTAGTTCAACCTACAATGTTTGTGTCTATATTAAACCTGCACATACTTCTTGTTATTAAACCCTAAATACTACAACTACTTATATTATATTTGCATTGTTTTTGATATTATAAATAATCTGGAGATTAATTCAAATAAAAAGGGGAATGTGTACAGGCTATATGTAAATACTATAGATTGTATTTAAGGAACTTGTCTGTCTGTATATTTTGCCATCCTTGGGTATTCCTAGGGATATAACAGAACAATTGTACTGTATTTAGTCAAAGTCATTATCATTATATAAGAATTATATAAGAATTAGTATTATATAAGAATTATATAAGAATGAGTATTCTAAACAAGTATTTTAATTTAATTAGTACTCTGCATTAATATTAAAGCTGTTCACTTTTTATATGTACATTGAGGTGGAACTTTACACAAGGTTCCCAGGTGATATAAAAAGATGTGTGCAAATAGAAAGGGCTTGGTGCCTAGAAAAATTCCAAACAGAAGGAAACATGTATTTGTAGTACTGAAGAGTTTCAAAGAAGTGTGCAAGAAAACCCAACTTGCTCAATGAAATTTGTTCTCAACTTCTATGTCCTCTTTCTTTCTTGGTTTAAAAGAATGGAATTGGATTTACACTGAAGAGGCAGAGGTGTAACTCCTCTGTTATAGTCAAGTCTATTTGTAAACATAAAACTAATCTGCATATTAATATAGCTTCAAAACTCTTCACCTGTATGCTCACTTATCAGTTTCATGGACCTTCTCCTCACTTAAGAGATGGATCTGACATTCACTTCCAGATCCCAAAATTCCCTCTCCTTCCATCTCTCTAACTTTGGGTGGTCACATATTGAAGGCAATGCTTGAGGTTTCAGAGAATCAGAATGGAGCTTCTTCATCTGTATTAACACATGGTCCACCTTTGTGGGCTTCATCTTTGACTCCATTGCCAAAATGTACTTGATAGACCATATAAGATTAGAACACGATTAATTTATGTTCTTGTTCCTTCATTTAAAGTTCCTTTGTCTTTTTTTTAATGAAAAAACCTTGATTGGAGCTTCTCATAACCACAGTCAATTGAGACAGAGCACCTTCCCTGATCAATACCTCAGCAGGCTGGGATGTGTATTCATCAATAATCAAGCCTATAAACACTACTCTGTCCTCTTCAGTCTATGAGATTACTTTTACATAGTTTCATTCTGTTTTTAATTGGTACAATTTCCTAGGCCCAGACATTGATTAAAAAGCTCAATAATTATTTAATGAACTTAGTAGCCACCTAGAAGGTCACTTGTAAGTACTTCCATAGACGTCCTCAATATTTACTTTAACCATATTTAATTGTCTTATAGTTTTAATTAGTAAACAAAAATAAATATTCTGATTCAGCATAAATTACAGAACAACAAATTCAGACTCAGTAATACTTGACATTCCTGTGGAGATTTTGCTATGTTAGAGAGAATGGGTAGCAGGCACAAATCTGAATGGAGGAAGTAAAGGCTCTTTTTGTACACATCTTTTTTTCATTTCTACAAAATTGTCTCCTGTCAAATTTCAGCAAGTATACCTCTCTTTGTCAGTTTCTGATTGCTTACACACAGTAAGCAAAACCTACAACTTGAAGGAGGAGAGGTTTATTTGGACTCACATTTCAGTCCATGATCAGCTGGCTCGAAAGAAGAAACAGCTTGGCAGAGAGGCATGGCGGAGGAAAAGTCTCTCTAGTCATGGAGGTTAGGAAGCAGTGAACAAGAGGAGGAGCAGAGGAGCGAGATCCACAGGGACTCACCTCTCCAACCAGGCCCTGCCTTCCAGAAGCTACAGAGCTCCTACTTCTGCAACAGTAGCTGTAATTCAATCACCTTCCAAAATTCCCACCTATGACTACAGTAGGCCTTCCTGGAACATCTGTCTATCTATAAACCATAGCAATGCCTTCACTGCTGCATCCGTTATGCTTTCACAAAATTTTGTATAAAAATTCCAAATGACAAACATCAAGTTTCATCAAATTTTTTTCACTTAGAATTTGTCAAAATATTTGACCCAGCGTTGAAATCTAATATTTCTCAAGGCACATTCTAGCTCTAAAAGATAAAGTACAACTCCATCTTTTTTTAAATCTTCATTGTTCTTTTTGGAACCTATCTTGATGTAGGTCCATTTATATGTTCATATTATATTCATGTATATAGATATGCTTATTTTGTTATTCTTTGAGGCTGTGTACTTTATTTTTTAATTTGTTATCATGTAATGATCTTACAGAATTTCAAAATTTCTAATCTTAAAACTCATTTCCATCTAATAATTTTCACATGAGTTTTCTTTGGGTACAGTGTTCATAATTGACAGACAGGTAGCAGAACTCTTGAATTTCTCTATTTTATAAATCTTTTAAAGATGAAAAAGCTGTTGCAATGCCTATAATATATTAATACAACTGCTGCTGGAGGAAAATGTGAAAGATGAACAATCTCTGGCCTGTAGTTTTGAAAAAGTATCTGCTATTCTTAGACATATTTATGAACAAGAACAACTGCATTGCAAAATTAATGATGCAAGAAAACGAGCTTTGGTTAGTTTTCCACTCTTTGACTCCTAATATTATACTTGTCCTTATAGTTAACATTAAAAGCACTACATTAAATTTATATGAAATATAGCTTTGTTTTCTGATCCACCAAAGCTTGACTAAAACATTTGAATAGTCTTGTATGATTATATACATATATATGTTTATTTAAGAGAAAAATCATATATTTATGTAAAAATAGGTAAATCTGGAAACTACACATAACAAAGATATGTTTGGAAATGAGTGAAAAAATGTAATCCAGACTTTTGCATCCCTGGCTGTATGAGTCATAAAGTTATTTTACTACTTTATTTTTGGAACTGAACACATAACACTGTCTACCTAACACTGGAACCCTAACCACTTTGAAGAATGTTTATCTTCCAATTGATGCATAGATGTCATGATGCATTGGATATTTTGAACTAAAATTATGCCACAGAGAATTGACTTTGCATTTCTGTCATTGCATCTTATGATGTTACTGGCACATAGATGAAATCAAGAGCAGTATAGCCTGCCAGTGAGGATAAATAAAACAGTATGAAGGACATCTACCTCTTGCCAGAAAAAGAGAAGCACAAAGAAGACATTCTTATTGAACAGACATGCATTTCTACATCCACAAAGCAATGTGTGCACAATAGGGAAGTTTTAAGTATTAGTTTACACTGAAGCAAATGTTTATGCTCACATGTATATGCACATACGTGTACATATGCTATATATCACAGATATGTACATATATACATATGTCATATACACCTGCACATATATGTATATAGTGTATCATAGTGTGCACATCCTATCAAAATATCACTGTAGTATTTTCTTAGTTGAATATGTTAAGTAAAAATAAACCATTTCCCCTAGTTTATACAGTAGTGCATCGGTTCATGAACATAATATTGTCCACAGTGCCGGTCACAAACTGAATTGGAAGAAAACCAAATTAAACTCAGTGCACACATTCAATGTTATCTTATGGGATAATTTGATTTAGTTCGCAACCAATTCCATTTGGGATTAGAATTTTGCAAAGAATTAAGTTAATGAACTGAGCTATCACAATACCTACATCATGCACTACTTTGGTATACCACACATATAGAAGAAACCTAGAGCCAGGGATTTAGCTCAATGGTACAAGCTCCTGCCTGGCTAGCATGAGGTCATGAGTTCAAGCCTTGGAACCAAAAAAAGAAAAAAGAAAAAGAGACAGAGACAGAGACAGTCAACTTCTACAAAAGGACATTGAATCAATCTAGGACTGCCACTTTGTCATAACATATGACATTCATAAGTACAACCCCCATAGGCCAAAAACAATTATTCAAATAAATTAATTTGAAAAAAGTTTTAAACCTAAAATCATTTTAGTATATTATATTCTCAAGATAATAATTAAGTAACCAGAATTAACTTTGCCTCATATCAAAAGATTAAATTGGAGCTATTATTTCACATGGTAGGACTGCAGAGGGAGATTATGTGCAAGTTAGGGGAATAAATCTGGCCTTCACCACCTCTCTAAATGCCGAAGATTTGTGCAGGCCCTCAACAACCATCTTATTACTGAATATCCCAAAGCACTATGTAATTATCCAGCCTTGATTTTTCTTAATGAATGAGGCTTCCCCTGATCATTTTGCTAATTAATAATACATAATAACTCCAGATAGGATACAATAAAACAAGCTTGATCAGAGATTGTTTTTAAGTGCAATATTTGCATTAGGTAATTTTTATTCCACAAACAAATGCATAAATTAAATTGAATAGTTGTTAAAAGCACACAGTTTTATATTTAGACAGACAAGGGCTTGTAAAATAATATTATAACATATCAAAGAAGTGACTTCAGACCTCATGGAACCTAAATTTTTCACTCGTAGAACAAGGAGAGTATGTCATAAATTGAAATATATAAAGGATGCTGCATGGAAACTGGCAGGCAATAAATTATCTACTTATATTAGATACTAAAAATGAAGAGAACAGTAGCTCATTGGTGTTAGGATTACATGTTTGGATTAAACTAATCTAGACATTCTTACAGTGCATAGGTGAGATCGCTTCATGGTCTTTTGGCTAAGGTTAAGTGTAGAACATCAGTGAAGAATTTAACCTTTTTGAAACTCAGTTTTCTTATATTAAAAATGATCAATTCCTAGCTTAAATCTTAGGGTATATAAATGGATTTATTTGTGTAATTCCTGCTTTTAAATTTGTAAACTTTTCTGATGCTTGGACAAACATCTTAGTATCTTATTCACTTTCCTTGTCACTGAGGCACCATAACCAACATCCTCAATTTAAAGAAAGAGGGGACTGTTTGGCTCATGGTTTCAGAAATTTCAGTCCATAATAAGGAGGCTCAAATACAGAAAGGGGACAAGGTAGAAGCGACTTCAGCAGAGGAAAGTTGCTCACATCACGGTGACTAGAAGAGTTGGAAAGGGAGATAGTTTCTTCCAAGTCATGGCCACCAGTGACCTGGTTTTAACTAGGCCCCACCTCCCACAGTACCCTGTTAAAAAAAATCAAATTAAAAAGCCCTATCTCTGAACACATGAAACCTTTGGCAGACATTCTAGATTTAAACCATAATACTTGTCTGTTAGACATGTCAAGTAATTAAAGATGTCTGCTTATAGGGTATATCTCTGTACTCATAAAAGTAAGTTTCTATTTCAAAATCAGTGTCCTTGAGAGAATACCTATTTGTGATTCAGTATTTATTATTATTTTGTTTCTTAGAAGATAGTATATGTTTAATTTAAACTTAAGAAACCCTGAGTATAAACAAAGAACATAGCATTAAATATGATTAAATATTATATGAGCATGATGGAATTGTCCCTCTGTACATGGTTCCAGTCTTAGTTTGAATACCTGAAATTATCTCCTGCTTGTGCACAAACCCAGACTGCTTTGCTAAGTATCTCATCTTCATTTATCTTCCTTATTCAAAGAACAGAAACCAGATGTGTGTTTGCTGATAACAGATGCAGCAGGTTCACCATTACTGTCCTGGACTTATAAGCAGGTAATAGTATTTAGGCAGTATTCTGCTACACATACTCAGATTCACCTCAGTACACTTCTTATACATTGTTGAGATGACAGGATAAAACTATGCCTTTTATTAAACATGTTTTAAATTCACAGTCAAAATTTCCAGTTTATGCTTGGTATCTCTATGTCTTGGAAGACCAAGCCTTTTTCTACATTGTTGTTTTGTCATCATTCACCTGTAGCTTATAGTTTGTCATTAAGATTACTATTCTAGCTGTCATTTCTAAGACCACATTCTATTCAGTGTGACCTGGGAAGTGCATGTATCACCTCTGGTGGTATTCCATTGATAAGGCCACACCTACCTATGTGAGAACATAAAAAATTTTCTTTCCTAGCTATTTCCAACTAAAATATTTATTGTTCACAAGTAGTTGACTCTGCTTCTAGAAAATTTTCTTCTGAATTCCCAGTTAAAATTTTTGATTTTGTTCTGCTTTGTTTTTGTAGTTTTTGAAAAAGGTTTTTACTCTGCAGTTCAGACTGGCCTTGAACTCACTTTGTATCCCAGGCTGGCCTTGAACTCACAGTGATCCTCATGCCTCAGTCTCCCAGGTGCTAGAATTACAGGTGTGCATCACCATGCCCAGAAAGATCTTTAGTTTTATAATTGTAAGATTGCTAGCAATTTGTGGTTTCTGATTTTTCCAGTGTAAATCTATATGATTTATCAAATACTACTGTAGAAACACTGCTAACTAGTTCAAAACTACAATAAACTTCCTGATATCTATGAATTTATATAATTCTGAAAGATAATTGTTGAGGCACTGCGTAGATATGAAAATCTTTGATTTTCTTTAATCAGAATGGTACCTTGGTACTCATCATTATCGGTTCTGCATGGTGAAATATTACCAAAATAACAAGTACCAAACCAATTGTTTTGGCTGAGTGAAGAAGCAGGTAACACTGGGAAGTTCTAGCTGGTATTACTCAAAGAATAAACACCAGAGCAAAATTTTTGCAATAAAATTTATCAATTATCAAATTGGAGGATTTTCTTTCTTCTTCTTCTTCTTCTTCTTCTTTTTTTTTTTTGTACCATTGATTGAACTCATGACCTTGCACTTGCCAGGCAGGCGCTGTACTACTGAGCTATATCCCCAGACCTAATTCAAGGATTTTCAAAACTTGGTACTAAGTCAGGTACCAAGGTTTGACTGCACCCAGTTTCAATAAAACTTCAGTCACTGATTATACCAGCGATGATGAACATTTTAGAGCTTTTAAAGATAATGAAGAGCCCTTGTTATGGCACTCATGCAATGTGTTCACCAACACAGGTAGCCCATCTCTCTTCATAAAACCATGTATTTCCTTTACTCATATCTGTGATATTTTCAGGACAGTGACTGAGTCCACCCAAGGCTCACATAAATTTTCAACCGTTTATCTAGTACATCAGTTTTCTCACAGGAGGAAGTCACTTTTCTACAATGGGCACTGCTGCCTGACAGCAATCGTCTCTATGTGTCTCTAAATATTTAAATATCTGTCCATGAAATATAAATTGCAAAACATTATTTCTAACTTCTTAGAATGTTACAGAGGGGTTCATGCTTTTAAATCACCTGCTGTTCCTATCACCTCCATCCTTTGGGGAAAAAAAATTACCATCTGTAGCTTCCACACCATGCTGCATAAGACCTCACCTGTATTCAAGTATATTTCTTGACAATGTCCCCACAAAATAGCTAGTGTTTCCTCCACAGAACATTGCAGCTAGCTGCTCATACTATAATCCTCTAATGTTCAATTATTTTCAGACACTTTGCATATTCCCAAAGTGGAACTGTACTCATGAACACTGCAGAACTAATCATCTTTCACTGCAAAATTTCCTTCCACATTTCTCTCCAAAGTGGAAGAAGTATTTTGTAGATCCTCCTATTTACAGCAGGTCTGTCTAGGACTTGATGTATAGTCTGTGCAGAGTATATATTTGCTAAATGGTATCATTCTGAGAGCTTTTCAGCTTGTGAGAAAAAATATTTCTTGCCTTCCTGCATCGATAAACATTTCTACTGGTATGTTAAATGCTATATCCTAAATATTGCTTTCATTAGTGAATATATTTTCTGAGAAAATCCTTTTACATAAAAGATTTACAGTGAACTTCAGTTTCTCAATTTGGTAGAGCCACAAAAACATAGAAGTTAAAACAAAACAATAATTTTGGACAGTTTAAAAAATATATTTTAAAGTATATAATCTTCATAGTGTGGAATTTCAAATGACTAAAAATTTTTCAAGGAATTCTTACGATATTTTGTGATTCTACTATGACTCGGGGTATTTACATGTAAGTATTAATGAGTACTTAGTTTGTCTTTACTCAAGGAAATTGAAGAATCTCACAGAGTAGCTGGGACAAATTATGTTTCTCTAAACCAGGAAAATGAACAAATCAATTTGCATTTTGAATTCCACGGAGAATGAAAACTGCTAGTTAAATTGTTATGAATTCCTCTAGGAACAGTAGGTTGAAGTATTCCTTGCAATATCATATAGTGACATTTTTATTATCAGAAACTATTTTTGCATGTAAAAATAAAAATATGTTCTATGCTATTGCTTTCTTACTGTGAGCAGCATACTTAGAGAACTGATTCATATTGTTATCCTTGAATCTTTATTGCTTACCACAGGCTGCTTGTCAAGTGTGTGTCCTAAGGGCTATTGCAATTTTTATTGCCACTTCTGTACCGTTCAGATTATATGAATGTATAAAGTCAAATTAGAGTCCTTTATTTCCTAACTTTGGGTACATCCATGCAAAATTTGTTTTAGAGTTGGTAAAAGTGCATCTTTAGATGCAATTTAAATTAAATGTCTCAACTGAGAATTATTTTAATGGGATATTATGTTCTCTGATAACTATCAGTAACTTGTGCAAGTAATAAGGAAACAACAAGTAACTCTTCTATGCAAATTTAACCTATTAACTAACACAGGCACAATAAATCATTACAAACTAAACATCATAGAACATATTTGCTGCTTCTCTAATTTTGTTTTGTTCCCGACATCCTGTTTCAGAGAAATATTACTGACCATTGCTTTAAAATTTTCAACTGATAGAGCACTCTTATTCTCCCTTATGTGATCACCCAGTGCTACTTAGATGAGTCATGTATGTTTCCCGCACACACTTCCCAGATGAGGAAATCGATACCAAGGCCTTTAATGATTTGCCTAAGATTATGAAGCCAACACAATTTCCAATAAAATATATATCTAGGGACATTTGTCGCTGATCTATTTCATTTGTATTCTGCTCTTTTATTCCAATACCAAATTATCACCTTTAGTAATTACATTTATATCTTTTTATCATGTATTTCTTGACTGTCCCTTTCGGTTGTGTGTTCAATTTTTCATTTTTCATTTTCTATTTGTTTACTTCCCTTGAATCCAATGATGTTTAGCAATTTGTGTGGTGAAATACTTTTTCCCAACCTGCTTTAAATTCACATAATGTCCTCAAATTCCCTAATAAACATTAAAAAAATTGTCTCTATTTAATACCTCTGTTTCCTCATTCTCCAGTCCATACAACACTTTTTCTTGCTTATTACAGTACCTAACATGCTCTGCCTTCTATGTATTTAAATTTCATACAAATCCATCTTAATCTATTTTCCCCTTGGTTTTTACAATATTTTAGTGCTTACTACAGCATGGTTTTTTTTCATGAGCGTATTACTTGTATTTTTTTTTGGTCATGTACCTGTAAGTGATTTCCAAGAAATTTCTGGATCACTCTTGTTAAGCTCTAGTCTTTATGAATTCATGCCATGGTGCTAATAGCAATAAAACCATCAACTAAACTTAATTTTAAAAAATGCATTAATTATGTACTTTTTATGAAGCTCATTGTATTCTTCAAACCTTTTTTTTTGTTTGGTATCTGGGATAGAACTCACGACCTTGTGCTTGCCGAACAGGCACTTACACCACTGAGCTAAATCCTCAACCCTCAAACCCTTTGTTAATTCTTCCTAAACCCGCAAATAGAAAAAAATTTACAGGTTTTCTGCTTTCTTGCTTCTGTGTGTCTGCCATTTTCAGTAGTTTTCCACTAACTCACGTTATAGTTCAAAATGTGTGTGCTTTTGTGTGTGGGGGGGAGTGCTAGGGAGAAAATTCAGAACTTTGCATGTGGAAACCAAGTGTTCTACCACTAGGCTATAATCCTAACTTGTATATAATTGGCAATACATACTCAACTTCCAGTATTAGTTTGCTAATAAATTAATGTTTTGGCCATTTATATTTGCTGTTAATATTGACTACCATAAGGGGTTTTTCACCATCACCTAAATATTTCTCAGGATGTGAGTTTTTGTTACTTGGATTATATGTGAGGGATCTTATTTGTACCTAAACAATATTTCTTTGTGAAATTATTTGTATTGTATAGTTTCATGTGTAGATATTTTATATTTTCTAAGACATTTCCAGTTCTACTACATTTTAATGTTGTGAATGTTTTGTTTTTCTTACTGTTATGGATAAAGTTGAAGTCCATCACATGTTTAGCTCCTTTTCACTTTCATCAAACATAAAGTGTATTCTGCCACCAAAAAATAATCTCAACACTACTTGATAACTGGTTTGTTAACACTGTAGAGTACCAGCTTTTTTTTTTGATAATGGAAATTGGCTTAGGGCCTTATTCAATTGAAAGGTGACCGTAAGTGGAGAGGTAAAGACAAACTAACCACTAAGTAGAATTAGGAACTTTCCACCCAGCACGCATGTACACTGACTGTCCCAGGTGTTCTTGGGTCGACCTATCTTCATTATCATATGCTTAAGACCTCATTAATATGCACTACATCTCATGCATGCTGTTAATTGAGCGATGGAAAAATGCATACACGATTCAAAGTTAAAAGTAGGGCAAGAGCAAATCATAAATATGCAGGAGTAGGATCTGGAACATCCTAAAACAGGAGGGATGGCAAGGTAAAAGGAACCAGAAAGAAGGAACTCAGTCATTGTCCACACTCTGGTAGCAACTTCTCTTGTCTGTTGACCAGATCCTACTTTTCAGTAAACTTTCACTTTGAAATCACTTTCTAGTTTGCACAAGGTCTCCCTGTGAGGTGATCTTGGTGAAATCTTCTCAGGTCACCAAGAAACAGGAATGCGCAAGTGATACAAGTATGGTAGAGCCAATTTCTGAAATGCTCTTACAGCATTTTCCTTAGTACAAAGTACTCATTTTACTTTTCAAAAGAGCTAATCTGTTCAACTGCACCTTCCATTTCCTCACCATTTTACATGCTTCCTTTCTAGTAAAGGCTTAAGGTTTTGAAATATTTCTGGCAGTCTTCTTGTGTCTGGTTCACAGTAAACATATGATTTAAAGTAACAAGCAGTACCCTTTTCGGAGGCTAAAGTTTTGGCTCCTGTAATTTTTTTCATTCCGTCAATGTTATTCTTTCTCAAACTTAGCCTTACACAAAGAATTTGGGGATGGAAAAAACGTAGACAAATATCCCAGAGTATTAAATATGTAGTCTCTCTTTCAGTAGCCACTGGAGTCCTCCTTTTCTATAAGCATAGACTGTCACAAGCATAGGTTTTATTCTTTGCATTCCTGCAACATACTGATGTTCTTCACACCAGAATTGCCTGTCAACTCTGCTTAAAGTCTTTTAAGGTTTTTTCAGTTCTATTGTCCGAACATGTCTAATCTCCTCCCACAAATCAATTTCAAACCCTTCTGAATGATATGGTCTGATAAAGTCACAGCAACAACCACGTTCTCTGTACCAATTTTTCATATCAGTTAAATATCCATCAATCGGAAAACTTAAAGGCCAAAAAGATTATTTTGGTTCAGACAGTCAGATGTTTTGTTCCACAGTCAGCTGGCTTCATGGAAGAACAATAGAGTGGAAAAACATTACAATGGAAAGTTGCACTGCAGTGGAAAACTGCTTAAACCAAGAGGCAGAGAGTAGAAAGTTTGTGCAATAGATATACGCTTCGAAGTCACTCTCCTAGTGACCCTTTCCTCCAACTGGACCTCGCTTTCTCGTAGCCCATTCAGCTATGCAGTCGTCAACGGTCAACTTGCTTGCTGAGGTTAGTTTCCAGATAATCCAGTCATCTTCTCAGATCCTCCAAAGATATAAAATTCTGTGTTACAATTTAGATCCAAACTATAATATGAAAATATAAATAAATGGAAGTACATGTCCAAAGAATGCCTGCAACTAATGCATGATTTTTGGAGTGACAGCTTTATAGTTGACTTCAGTGTATATTCTTCAGCCTTGGTGTTTCTTTTGTTTCTCTTGTGTGATGGGAACTGTGTTTTGTGGAGGATTTTTAAAAATAATTTTCTGAGGGCCGGGGATTTAGCTCAGTAGCCTAAGCGCCTGCCTGGCAAATGCGAGGTCGTGAGTTCAATCCCCAGTGCCGCAAAAAAAAAAAAATTTTTTTCTGCAGTTTTGAAATAGTAAAAATAGATATTATAAAAACAACATAAACATTTTTTGCAACAAAGACTTAAACAATATTTACCAACTTCCATTATAAATTAAGTTTATTTGTGTGATTTCAATATGGAAATCATATTCATCATAGAAAATTTCTACCGATACATGATATATTTTGTTTCCTCTTTTTTCCTCAATTCCTTTGTATCCCTTCAACACCTCTTCCCCTTCCTATTTACAAAGTTTTGTTTCCATTTTATCCTTTTTAATCCTTTTTTTTCCACTTTTCCTTCCTTCCTTTCTCCCTTCTCCTCCCCTACTTGCTTTCCTTTTGAAAAATTTCTTCTCCTTTCACAATATCTATTGTACATTTTGATCCTTATTTACTTTTTCAGTTTCTTACACCAAGGAGACAGTACTATATGTACATGTGCATGCAGTTTATTCCACTTAAGAGTATGGTCTCAAGGTGCATTCTTTTACCTATAAATGTTTCAAGTTTATCTTTCTTTATGGCTGAGTAGTACTTAATTGTATATCAAAAAAACACATCTTCTTTATTCATTCCTCAGTTGATGGTCATTTGGGTTGCTCCCAAGACTTAGCTATTACAAACTATGCTACTATAAACATGGCTGAGAATATATTGCTGTGGTATGATGTTTTTAATTCTTCTGGGAAGACATTTAGAAGGGGAATAGCTAGGTCTAATGGAACCCCCAACCCTAGTTTTTGAGGAATCTTGACACTGATGTCCACAGTAGTTGGACCAGTCTACACTTCCATCAACAGTGAAGAAGGGTTTCTTTTTCCCCCACGGTCCCTCCACTATTTGTTGTTGGTTGATTTCTTAGTAACAGTCATTCTTTTTGGAGCGAGATGGAATCTCAGTGTTGTCTTAATTTGCATCTCTCAAATGTTTAGTGTTGAACATTTTTTCATATATTTATTTTCTGTTTGAATTTCTGCATCTGAGATACTCACTTTGAGTTTTCATCCTTAAATTTAGAAAGTCTGATTTATTTGCATTCTTCACATATTCTAGATATAAATCCTTTGTCTGAGAGAAAACTTGCTAAGATTTTTTCCCACTCTGTGGGTTGTTTTTTCACTGCGTTGGTGATTTCTTTTGCTGTGCAAAAGCTTTTTAATAAGACGAGTTCCCAGTTGTTGATTCTTTTTATTATTTTCTGTGTGACCGGGGTTTTGTTCATAAAGTCTTTGCCTACACCTATGTATTCAAGACTTTTACCAATTCTCTCTTCCAGCAGATTCAGTGTTTCTGATTTAACATTTATTTCTTTGATTCATTTCGATTTTAGTTTAGTGCATGGTGATAGCCTCATTCCATATTGAAAACTATCATTTCCATCATATAACACAGTTGTGGAGCAGAACATATAATAGTCTTTAAATATAAAAATTTTTAAAAATCTGTTACTTGACCTAAGATGTTTTTAAAAAATTGACAATAAAAAGTAGCTCAATAAAGTCAGTGCCGGTGGTTCTAATTTAAGAGATTTTGGCTTCAGTTTTCAGGTTTTTAGCTTTGTCAAAGTGACACACATTCTAGACAAATCATACTTTGCATTTTGATCTTCCACCAGGCTAACCACATTCACTACAACCCTCTTTCCCAGTGCTGGGGAGGGGTGAGCTGCAGCTCCCACTCAGCCACAAAAATCATGAAAGAAACTACTGATACTGTGCAGTACACTGTTACTAAGCTGCAATGCTCAGTATGTTAGGTGTAGTAAAAGCATTTTAACATGTAATATTTTCAACTTATAGTGTATTTATCAGTATATAACTGCATTCCAGGTAAGGGACATCTGTGTGTGGATTCAGCATGTCTTTTACAGAATCTGAATTATAGCTTATCTATAAAACTTTTTCTCAGATATTTAATTTTTAATATTTTTGCATATCTGAAATGTTATTACCAGTTGCCGTGTTACATTGTTACGACTTTTCTCTCTGGCTATAATACCGGTAGTTTGGGGCTTAGGCTATCTCCTGTCTTTGAAGTATTCCCTGTGGCCTCAAAGAGTCAATTTCTTACACGCCATAAACAGTCCCAGATAATCATCTCACTTTTTCTCTCTATTCTCAGCAACAGTTGATTCAGTCATGTTGTAAGAGGCTGAAATAAAATAGATGCACTAATTGGAATCTTATGTATAGTTAAATAATATAAAATTGTGCAGTTATTTATGGGGTACTGATGTAGAACAAAGCTCCTTACTTAATTCTCCCTCCATGTCTAACTCAGTCACTTGGAGGAAGGATTTGCTGTGGTAGTGTTATGGTCCCACACAGGTCTCTCACGGTCTAGCAATGTAACTTCAGACAGATGAATTTTCTTAAATCAGCTATATCTATAATGAGGTTAATTGCTATCATTACCACATAACAGCTTAGTTAGACTAGAACTGAAAGGGAGTTAATGTGACACATTAACTTTACACATAGAATTAGAACTTGGTGTAGTATCAGCATCAAATCATTATAGTTAACTATTTGTTACAGAATTTTCAGAACTCATATTTTGGTGACAATTGTCATGTCTCTAGGAAATTAAAGTTTGGGATTTTAGTTATACATCATAAAAGGGATACTAAAAATTGGTAAATTTATCACTTGAAGAGTATTAAAGAAAATGTGAGTTACCTTGTCCTTCCTGAGAATTTGAAATTGTTTTAGTGAAAAGATCAGTAATTTGTTTCATGTAAAAACATGTCAATGCTACATTATCATATTTAAGGGTGTTCTGATGAACCAAGTGTAATTGTAAACACATGTCAATTGTTAAGGAAGCATCAGCCTTTGAAATTCTAATAAATTCAGTGCAATTTCTATGTTCTCTGTTCCTATAAAATTCCCTAGAATTTCTTGCTATACTTCCTGCCATTTATGAATAGCATGCATTTGCATTTTTATTTAACCTTTGATCTGCCTCACATTTCATTCACTAGAACTACTCATTGATCTTTCTCCCCTAAGGAACAGTTTGTCTCCTGACAGTTTTGTACTCAGTTTAGCATTGATTCATATAGACAGTTACTATTTCACAAGAGAGTGAAGACCAAAAGCAATTGTGTCTTGAACACTGACCCTACATTCTCAGATAATGCTTGTATCCTGAAGGCATTAAAACAATACTTGTGGAAGGAAAATGAATATGAAGACATGATTTCTCTAGCTGTTTAAGGTCTGGCTTTTTAACCTCTGATTGTTTTTAATTCTTAAAACAATGTATTTTACCAACTTTCTAGTTCATAAAGTAATACTGATTGCCAAAATTTAACACTCCACTTATGATACAATCTGAAAAGATTTAACAACAGTTGCTAAAAGAAGAAAAAATAACTGAAAAAATTGAGATTATTATCAATATAGTATACATTATATATGCTGATATAAGAAAAATAATTTTTTTATTATTTTTCTTGGTTATCTGAATTGATCTTAACTCTTTTGTGATGAGAAATAGAACAAAACCACTAAACTTGAATTGCTTTTTCTGTCCCATAATACAAAAAGATTAATGAAATATTATGTTTTTTCTAAGAATAAATCAATAACCAAATAGTAAATTTTCTCCTTCAAATACTGAGAAAAAGGTTTTGACTCACTAAGTACATTCATTTTCAATGACTTTATTTCTATTTAAATTATCTTTTCTCCTCTGTATGAACATTGTTTTTTCATGGACACTATCATCTAGATTGTTTATATGAAGACACAGCAGGGGAATACATTTGTTTGATGAGGTAGCTTTGTTAAAAATAAAACAAATGGATATTCAAAGATAACTCAACAATGTGAAAATTGAGTTGTCTTTCTAGACAAGAAATTTAAAAATAAGGAAATAACATGGAAATAAGGAAACAATGCTATCTGAATAAATGCAAAATGAGTGAATTGGTAATACACTAAACTTGAATATAAATACACTGAAAGAATTTTGTAAATGTTAAGGAGCACACTTGTTTTTTAATAAAAGCTCTTCCATTTTTATCAAAAAGTTCTATAACAAGATTTACTACATATTAAGATTACAAATAAAAGACAAAACTGTAGAACACATAATATTGTAAATAGCACTCTTTTTTAAGCATCTTGTGAAGGGATGAAAAATTATTCCATAAATAAGCTAAAATAGATGTAAAATAAAATACAATTTTGTTAATATTCTTCAGCTCCTAAAATAATTATTTTTATCAATTCTCTGGGACAAAAATTATTTCTAACAGCAGATATATATCACTTTGACATGTATATGAAAAAAATGTTACATCAACTGGAATCAATAAGATAATTTTTTTTTTTTTGGCATCACCAGGGATCAAACTCATGACTTCACACTTGCCAGTCAGGTGCTTAGGCCACTGAGCTATATCCCCAGCCAGTAATAAGATAAATCTTCACTTCTCATGTAAAACAATTTCCAAGTTAGGCAGCACAGAGGGTAAGATGGTTCGCAAAGTCTTTATATCTATTTTTTTCCATCTAACATTTTATTGTGCTTATCTCACTCAGCAAATGGCTTTTAGCTTCAGTGTTATTCCAAGGTCCTAGATAAATTTTGATATTTATGTCACTTTTTATACATTTTAAGTAATAAAAGATGGAAATAGTGATAACACGCAGACTTAGTCTATATTATAGAAGTTCCATTGCTACTGGTGTCTCCTACAAAATTCCAACACACAGTAGTACTGTGAGAAAAAAGTTTCTGCTCTGAGGAGTTTTGTTTTAGCAGAACAACGAAGGCCATTTAAAGAAGTTCTGCTTATGTCTCACTCAGGATTTATCACATCTAGTGAAAAGAAAGACAGTACAATTACTAACTTGAAAACTTACTAAATTTTTCTAGTTAATATTAGCTGTTTCCCCAGTGTGGGCAGAAGCAAAAATAAATCCTGAGAAGTATCCATTGCAATGTGGACCTACGTTGAGAGCCAAACTCAGGAGTGAAAATCAAATTTGTGAATGACGTTGATTTTTCAGAGATGATTAGGGTGTAACCCAGGGAGATTAACTCCCACAGGAAGAGAGGAAAGATGTATTATGCATGATGAAATTGTTTACAAACGGGTCGAGCCTGTTCCTAGGTTAAAAGGAACTGTTTATGCAAGGCAGAAGTGTTTTGTTAGAAGGGGGCATGGCATTACCAAATGGCAAATTGGAAAGTAAAATAACTGAAAAAGATCTTCTTGGCCAGTGTGTACAGTGGCAGTGGTAATGCGGTGCACCAAACCACAAATACAATCATTATTGGAAAAGAGGTTAATGGGATTGAATGAATGATCTTGCGAGGCCCATGTAACAGTCTACAATTAAGTGTTTTGTGCAGAAGAAACACCTGTATCCTGTATTTGGGAATAGGAAGCTATTACATAACCTCCCCTGCTCAAAGAGGACCCATCTGTGAAAATAGAGACAACTCCCACTATGGGAACTAACCTTATTTTGAAGGGAAGATGAAGGGTGTGAGGGAAGCAAACTGAATTAATTTGTCTGGAGGATAATGACTATCAGTCTCACCAGGGAAGTTAGTCAATGCAGATGACCAACAGGATGAAAACTGCCACAGCCATTGTTGTTGAGTAGTTGAAACTGTAACTTTGATCTCCCTTGTATAATCAGCATCAATGACACTGGAAAAACCTGGAGACCTTCTAAAGTGAGACTGTGGTGGCCTACCAGGAGTCCTACTGTTCTTTGGGTCAAAGGTTCATAGGCTTCAGTAGGAATACCTTGAAGTCCCATTTCAGAGTTAGTATAAATCTGGAAGAGGGAGTGATGCTCAAGCATCTACTGTCTTTTGTTGCTCATCAGAGGTCAGAAAGTGGAGGGTAGTGGAGGGCTGGGTGGGGGTGGGCAAAGAAAGCACTCCCACACCTTGGAGCTGCCAGAATAGGCCCCACTGGAAGTCTCCCAAAATACATTGACCTTCCACATCAGTTTTGAATCTACACTCATTTGCCCAATGATATCCTCATCTGCACTTTGGACAGATGCCCGGTTTTGGAGGAAGGACAGATAATGGCTGTGCTGCCCCTACAGGTGTAGCAGAGAAATTTTGGGCAAAATGTCCCTCATCTCTGTAGCTGGAACAAGTAACATTGTTTTTTCCCTTCCTTTTATGCTGTGGATGAATAACCTGAATGACAGCTGCTGCAAAGGCAGCCCCCTGAACACCCGAGGGGCCAATGTCTGCACAAATCTGAATCGTCTCAGACAGCATAGCTCATTTTCTGTGGGCTCATAAAGCCTCTTTACACCATTTATCTGCATTTTCAAAGGCCAATTGTTAAACAGTTCACTTGCCAGGCTCTATATTGTTGATAATCCTTCCACTAGCCTGCAATAAATATGTCACAAAATCCTGAAAAGATTCATCAGTACCCTGGCAAATGGAGGTCAGAACAAGGGGTATCTCACCCCTTGAAAAAAGTTCCCTCCAAGCCCTTGTGGCAACTCTTCTAATCTATTCATAGGCTTGCAACTCAAAAGTAAGTTGATTACTTGTAGCAGCAAAAGCATCTTCTCTGGTTAACATGTCTTTTGCAATGGCCATGTTATGAGCAGCATTTTGAGCAGCCTGATCTGTGCCCAACTCAGAGAAGTTTCCCTTCCACAATAAATAATCCCTCAGACTTAAACATGCTTTAGTTATTGCTTTAGAATCATTTGGAGCCATAACCTGTTGTCCTATTATTTCTATAAAATCCAAGGTAGCTGGGGATTTAGCTCAGTGGCCTAAGTGCCTGTGTGGCAAGCACGAGGTTGTGCGTTCGATCCCTGGTGCCACAAAAGCAAAAAAAAAAAACAAAAAAACAAGGTAAAAGGGATCGTTGGACTATACATAGCAGTTGCTTGTTTTAGTTCTTTTAAGGTTTTAAAACTTCATGAAGATGTATAACTTGTCTTGGATTACTGAGATCTTAGGTTTCAACAACATTAACAGGGTAGACATGTTGGAAACCCTCTAGGGATTCCCCTGGCTCTTTTAGATCCAATTGCAAGAGAGAAAAAAAGGATGACCTTCTACGAAGGGTAACACTCTCAGCCTGTGATGCAGCAAAAGTTTTCTAAACAGAGAAAGCAGAACTAACCACTTGTGGTGCAGTTAAGGATATCAATTTTACTTTGGGTGACTGTGAAATGAAAGTCACAGCAAAACAGTCCTCTAGTTGGGAAAGGTCTTAACCCCCACAGCTCTTATCTTATTAAACAAAACTAGAGAGTTCAAGCTCAATGGAGGAGAGAGGTTGTTCTACTTTTTTTTTTTAAGCTCAGGGATTAGATATAAAATAATGCTCTGAGTCAAATCCTCTGTGGACATCTCAACAGGCATACAATCATCAAGACACTCCCTGATCAAGGTCCACAAAGAAAAGGCAATAGAAAAGGTAAATGGGAATAGACTCAGATCCCTCAACAGTATATCAGGCATGCAACTGTTGCCCTACATACCTCCGTATCTCAGGGTTCACAGTTTCTTGTTCCAGAAATCAGGGACATGTCTCTTGCACAAAGGTGGGCAATTCTGCCAGTTGAAAAATCTTTAGATTTGAACCTTGGGCTTTCAATAATGCAGCAAGCGTTTCTATATAGAGCTGTCATTCTCGAGAATGTTTGCCCCATGTTTTATACTTGATCAAGGGATCGATATTGATATCAATGGGCCAATATTGATGATTTCAATACACTTCTCCCTTTTATGTGCACCACTAGAAGTGTTCTCTTACCTGCTACATGATGATT
The DNA here is from genome assembly GCA_004365215.1 of Cuniculus paca. Taxonomy (NCBI): domain Eukaryota; kingdom Metazoa; phylum Chordata; class Mammalia; order Rodentia; family Cuniculidae; genus Cuniculus; species Cuniculus paca. The sequence continues at coordinate 30,945 of RJWT010003978.1, forward strand.
TTCCCCATTCCCTGGGTCCCTGTTTAGGCACCAAAATGCCATGTTCAGCACAGCTTTTGAAAACTCCCAGGGAGAGGACTGTAAAGAAATGAAGGCAAGAGTGAAAATGCAGAAAGCTGAAGTCAGATGGAGCCCTTCCTCTTGGTGGAGAAAAGAACTCATGCAGTAACTGCAGCACATTTATTCAAACACCAGGCAGGATGATGTCAGGTGAAACCCCTCTGCCTAACAATTTGTTTGCCTAGCTCACCTTGGGCTGCTCGTATTCTCATGGCTGGAACAATTTGTTCATCTGGCTCACCTTGAGCACGTCATTTTCTCGGGGTGGCCTTGCTCAAGCCCTACACATGTGATCAGTCTTCAGCTTCAGCCACTCCCCACACCCTGAGCACACAGAGGGGCTGTTTCTTGGGCAAAAGAGAGTCTTGGGGGAGCAGCAAGCAACTGAGACCTCTGTGGTCATTTGTTTGTAACTCAAGGATCTGACAACAAAAAACAGAACAAATGCAGTTTCCAACACATCACGTAGGAGTTTCTGACAGGGAACAGGCTCAGAAGGGAGGTTTGTTATGTGATGCATATCAACCTAGATTAAACAATCTTACTGACGAAGTGGGAGCACATTGTCCAAAGTAAACCTGTCTGACAGTAACTTGTTCTTAATTCTATTGACTCTTGTCCTCCAGAATCTACTCTAAACTCTAACTATGCATTCCGGGAACTTGGGAACTGTTATTTCCCAAGTTTCCTTCCTTATCACACTCAGATTGCATCATTCCTTTGTCCAAGGACTCTCCACACAATACAGAAAGAAAAAAACCATGCTTTAGCTTGAGATAAACATTGAACCTCTACTTGGAATCAGACTAGAGGTCATGAAAATTTTATTCTGGTAAAGACTTTGTGCTTTGTCCATGTTCTAAGATTCTGTGTGAGGCTCAATTTAAAAATAGTAGACTAAGTATTCTGGTGTAGAAAACTATGAGGCTGTCCAATTTTTAGACTACTTTTAACCAGAATTAAAGAAGTATTAAGATCTCAAAGCAGAGCAGAAATATTTGAAAAATTTAAATTTGGGTGAGGAATAAAAAGCATATGTGAAGTTGAGGACAAAGAAAATGTGGTGGATGAAAAATTGATGTCACTAAAAACAAGCCCACTTTGAGCTTTGAATTGGGAGATGATGATACCTTGAGGGCAATTCGGGAATCTAGATTCCACCAATCACAGGCTCAATATTGCAATGAGAAGAATCCCCAGACATTTCTACTTGAGAAGGGATCCATATGTAATTTTTTTCTCAAGATTTATTTTACCATGCTCAGTCATTGAGAAACTCAGACTCTACTGCAGTTGTGATCCAAGTGAGCCTAGTTACTGCTTGAGCTGGTGGCAGACCTTGACATGGTACATGTGATAATGATTTTTAAGGCATGCAAAGCCCTTATCTATGCCTAGGAGGCTTTTGCCTAGAGGTCAAAGAAGGCCTAGAAAGAATTCCCAAAATGGTGAGGAGGAAAGCAGCAGAAGAACAATGAAAGATAGAATGGAAAGTTGAGATGTAAGGAACATGCAACATTTGCCAAGAAAATATGCAGGAATCTAGCAGTGCAAAACTAATATTGAGAACATATGTGTTGCACCAGGCAAAGTCATAGGGTTGAGAAGACTATCGATGGCCCCTGGAATTCACATTTCACCATCATATTTCCTGAATCCTGGGCATAGAACTACAAGATTTACTCTTTTGTTTCACTTAAATTGAGACTTGCTTTGACTTAGTTCTGTTCCATCACAATATTGCTCTCTTTTTGATTCTTTATGATTATCATTTATAATTTTATCTTGGGAATATTCAACATGATTTTGATGCTTCCATCAGGTTACAATTAAGAATGTGTCTTTTGTCTATGGGAAATATTGAAATGAACTTTTGTTTAATTTTGGAACAGTTGAGACATTGGGGAAGGGATTATTGTAGCTTTGATTGTATGCAGCATGGTTACAATATGTTTTGGCAGAATTAGGACCTTGTTATTATTTTTATTTGGAGATTAAGTATGGTTTAAGCATATATGAATATGTGTCACATTGACAAAATTGACCAAGTAGCAGTTAATCTTAATTGTCTAATTGACACTATGAAGAGATTTCTAGAGAATTGATTTGACCATGAGACATTATTCTGATAACTGGACCTTCATATATCTTTATGTGCTACTAGAAGTTGGGACCCAGTACAAGAGATGGGTCTCTAGGGACATAATTTCAGAAAGTACATTCCTTGCTGATGTCTTCTCTCTGGTTTGCTTCCTGGTTACAATAAAGTGAGAAGATTTGGTCCACTGTCTCCTTATTCCACAATATTTCTGCCTTGGAGCCAGTTGACCATGGACCATGCCCTCTGAAACATAAAATCTCACTGAAATCTCTCTTTAAATTCTTGATATCAGATATTTTGTCGTATCACTGGTTACACTGAATGATACCCATGTATTGTAGAAGTGTTTTTTGTTGTTGTTACTAAGATACAAGTGATGAAAGGGTATTCGTGTAAGTCAGTTAAACTCTCTGCTAAGGTCTCCATTATAGGTGTATTGAATTAATACTTTCAGTGTTATTTCAAATGGCTATCATCTATTTTATGTTTTAACAGTTTTCCCATTCTTTCTTCCTAATTTTCCTTATTTCTTCCTTCATCAATGTTTTATCAATGAATAGTTACTCAAAAAAATTGGGCTACATGGTCACATATATCCTTCAATTTAGAAAAACCTTATCTGACCTATTCTTACACAGCCAAGTAACTACTGGAAATTACTAAATTGATACCTCAAGGTTAGATCAATCTCAATTGATTTATAAAATTGGAGTACCTAGAATGTTTCACACTGTAACAAAGGATACAGTATCCACTCCTATTTTTGAAACCTCTTTCCTTTTAATCCCAGTATTTATCCCTTAATATTTTGGTTATTAATCATCTGTATTCAAATGAAAGCCATTCCTTTCACTTGTGCAATGTCTCATTCTCTCTTGCCTGCATACATAATTCATTCATAGCTTGTCTCTTTTATGGTTTGTATCAAATTTTTCTCCTTTCACAGTTACCTCTATAAGTAGGTTGGATAATATTTTCTATTTTTAAAGAAAGTCAAACAAACCTTGATATCATTTCTAGCATCTGCTCACTACATAAATCTTCTTAAAGTCATATTCCATGAAAGAATTGTGTATTTGTGAAGGGCTCAATGTCTTCCCTCCTATTCTTTCCCAAACACATTTCAATCAGGTGTTGTCACTGCATTTCCTTGTAATTGCTCTATCAAATGCAGGTGAAATGTCACCTAGCTAAGTCTAGTGGCTATTTCCCAGGTTTCAAATTACTCATTGTAAACAGAATTTAAAAGAAATTGAAACACATTCTTCTTCTAGAAATAATCTTTTCTTGGTTTCTGCAGCAAACACTTCTGTTTTCTTTGTATCCCTTTGGACACTTTATTTCAAAATTCTTGGTCATATTCTATCTCACATTGCTGCTAATGTAGCACTGGCTCTGCCTTTTCAAAATCTGGATGCAAACTTTATAGGGAACTTTATCCAGCTTTATGATTTTACTATCATAAATAATTTGATAAAGTCTCCCTAAACTAACGCAGCAAGATGTATGACAGGGAGATGTTCAAGGTCTCAGCTTGATTTCTTTGTCTCATCCATATTTATAGGGGTTAACTGATTTTCTAAAAAAAACTATTTTGCTGATTAGTTCAGGGAGGGGCTTAGCCTT
>RJWT010003979.1:0-34738 GCA_004365215.1 Cuniculus paca
TCATCTTGATCTCAAACTCATGATCCTCCTGAGTACAGAGATTACAAACATGTGCCACCATGTTCAGCTCATTTTACTTCTTTGATCTTTGAAATATCTGCCTGAAGTGAACTTTTTTCTCTGTCCTCTTTTCCATCTTTTCTCTTTATCCATATTCTTCCAGTTCTGCTTCATTCTTACTATCAGCATGTGAAGAGCAAGACACAAGGGCTGGGGATTTAGCTCAGAGGCCTAAGAGCCTGCCTGGCAAGCGCGAGATTGTGAGTATGATCCCTGGTGGTGCAAAAAAAAGAAAAAAAAAAAAAAAGAGCAAGACCCTATGCTAAGTCTTAGGCCTACAAAGATAAGTGAAACATAATGACTGATTTAGAGATAATCAAACCTCTAGGAAGAAAGGCATAATATTTGTGAATATTAAACACAGAGTTGTCTATTGTTTCATATACAAATTATACTGCTAAACATTGAGAAAGAAGGGACAAATGTCAAGAATGATAGCTTTCAGAAAAAATTAGTCCCACAAGTCTCAAATGTAGACACATTGGGTTGTGAAAAAAATATTTTCCTTATTTTGCTTTGCTTTGTTCTTGGTTCTAACTACATCGTGCTTTCCAGTAACTAAGATTCTTCCATTGCTCTTTTGAACAATAGCTAGTAAAGTGGATGCATTGCATTAAAAATCATTTTCAGTCTTTTTGGTAAGTATTATTTTTAGTAGACTGAAATTAGGATGCTCTACTGTTGTCCAGAATTTGTAGTAAAGTGTGAACTGAATTTCATTTCCTTGAAGGAATAACTTATTCTGCTTTTTAAGAGTCAACTTTCTTAACATTTTTTATTCAGTTCAACTGATGGGCAGAATGGAATGAACCAAATAATGAGCTAGCTATGCGTAAGCGTAATCCTTTTGAATAATAATAAAAACACATTTTCTCCCTTAGTTTATGTTTTAACAGAAAAGGCATATATCTATAGAGGAAAAAAAGAAAAAGAGGTAAGGAATCACTAAACACCAAAATGAAAGACAATTATTGTATTACTGCAATAAAGAAAATATCTTGTTAATCTGACTGTATGAAAGAAACTATTGTACTAGTAACAGGAAACCTGGGCACTATTCTAGTAGTATTTCTAAATATAGGTGTTATTGTAAAAAAATTCACCAATAAATTGATAACATACCTGAGAACCTGCAACACTAAATCTTACTTTCCAGAATCAGATAGAGATTGACCAAATCATTGAGATGGAAAAGAATGACAAGTGACAAGTCAAAAAAAAAAAAATGAGTTTTTTATACAACACCCCTGACAGGGATTTGCTTAAATTTCAACGAAATGTATACTTTCTTCATGTAGTAGAATGTCATAAAACATGTAAGACAAAAACCTAAACTGATCTGTGTAAGAATTATTGAATTAGAAAATAATTAATATTATAAGAATGATAGTCAGTTTCCAAAGAATTGCGAAGCACATAAATGTTCATGATGCAGATCATTAGGAAGACTCTCATGACCTTGTATAAATGTACTTCAGAAACTAATACACCCCAAACTTTTCATCTCTCTTATTAATTATATTATTTTAATATTTTAAAGTAGTGAAACTATGAATTGGCATTGCCTTTTTATGTCACAGTGAAAAAGAATAAAACAGCTTAAAAATATCTCTCCTCAAAGTGCTCACAGTTTAATAATTATGCATTCTTTTGAATGGCTTTTATGGAAAAGAAATTTCTTTCATTAAAGGTCAAATGATCACTAGCACTATCAAAGGAAAGGCCAGGCCTTTCAGTTGTTATTTTTATTCTTCTTGATAATACCTTTTTCTGCTCATGTTTCTTGATAGGGACTATGAATGTGAAGAATTTATAAATATATAACCAGGAAAAATATGCAAAAAGAACAATAGTGTCTCCTGAACTTAAATGAGAAAGTAGCTAAGTTGATTGTGTTACTCTCCTGAAACAATTAACAGTGTTCTGTGAAACTGCTTTTCATTTGAGAATGTCTAGAATGAAAGGAAAATTGAAACAGAAATGAAATCTTAAGTAATTCAATTTTATGTAAATTTATGTATGAAACAAAAAGCAGCATGGCAATGAAATCTTCTGGGCTTTAATTTGATTTGAGGTCTGATACATATTTTGACCATTTTTCCTTCATGCAAAAAGGAAAATACTCCAGATAGAACAAGTCATTGACTGCCTAATGTACATCAATCAAACTTGCTAACTTATGATGTTTCTCCAGGGCATTGGCTCTTTGGTAGTCGTCAGAAATATAAATGGACAACGTGGTGTGAGGGTGCTGTGCAATGGAGCAGAGAGACATGGTATTCGATATGCCATATCCCTTCACTTCAAACAACTAATTAATGGGCTGCTATATATCCTGTTTCTCAGGGGTCAGAGGTATTGTTAAGAATCCTCCACATTGCCTGTTTAAATTAAAAGAGATGACAGACAGATTCATCTAGGGTGTTAAGCCTAAAGGAAGGATAAAATCCTTGTCTGTCTAGAAAACTCATACCCAAGAATCTCCAAAAAAGAACCCAAAGGACTTTGTTCCCTTTAATACATATCATTTATTAAAGTTTAACCCCTTAAAGAAGAAAAACTAAAGATTGTTCATGCTAAGAAAATAGTTAATGTGGTATATTTTGTCTGGGAAGCCATTTCTCTGAATCAATTTCCTGATTAAACCACTTGTAGTTTCATGAACAGAATATGTGAAAAAGCATGTTTCTGAGAAAAGTGTTGTCACCAACACTGTCTTTTGCTGTCTTTTCTCCTGTGCAAATTGAATACATTTTTACAGTAAGAATTTATGTGTTGAAATACTCAAGTTTAGAAAGCAGAATATAAACATGTTTATTATTAAAAATACTTGTGTCAGACAGCATATATTACATTAAATAAGTTTAAATTCACACTGAATTCAAATTTTATTAAGTAGAAATATAGTTTTGATATTTACATAGAATACATTTATCTTGCATATTATAATCATTTTATTCATTTTTTCCTGTATCAAATACTTTTAAAATTGAGATTAATTATACGTAGAGTTTTTTAATGTAGCGCTATTCGGTAGAAAACTCAAAGTAGATGAAATTCAGCAGTAAAATTAATGCTACAATATCTCTCTTCTATATTAGAAATTCTAAGCTCTGGAATTAATGAAACAAATACAATGAAACTTATATTCTAATTAGGCTAGTATAATAAATATAAATATATGTAAAATTACAGGTAATATAGATGGCAAGTCATATGAATGAAATACAATGTGTGAATTGACATTAATTGAAAGAATTTCCTTTAAATCAGTTTCCTAGGAAGTCTCATTAGAAGGTCTATTTTGACAACGATCTATTTCCCTACTTCTTATTACCTATCTTTTATTTTGATCTTTATTTAATTACATTAATTTTGTTCGTCATTAAATATTACATGATTTTTCTTACATGAGGAAACCTTTGAGGTAGTATGTGGGTTTCTCATATAAGAGAAATCATGTAATATTTAAGCTTGTGTGTCTGATTTATTTCATTTAACATTATGGTCTCAAGGCATCTATTTTCATACAAATGATTTAAGTGTATCCTTCTTTTTGGCAGAGTACTGCATTGTATGTCCATGTCACATTTTCTTTATCCATTCATCTGTTGATGGAAATATAAGTCCCTTTCACAATTTCATTATTATAAATTGTGCTGCTATAAACATCTGAAGTCCAGACTTAAGAATGTAGTAAAGCAACTCTAAGAACCATGGAATGAACTTACTAGAGCGGATACATTCAGAGGTCCAGAGAAGAAGAGTAGCTATAACTGGAAACAAGACTACAAACCATTAAAATGAATATAAATAAATTTAAAAGTCTCAAATCTTCTAAATTAGTCATAGAAATGATTTTGTCTTTCTAAAAATCTCTACTGGATGGAATAATATCCCACTAGAATATGAAGAGGGATGTGAGAATATAACATTTGTTTTTAAAAGTTCATGTGGGTTACTTTATGAAAAACTAGATTGTAGGTACACTTCGGTCTGTAGTGAGGAGATTATATTATAGAAATTGGAATGAACACCATTGACAGAAAAAGAAAGGCTGAATTTTTGCATTGTTTGTAAACACAGAATATTTTTTAAAATCTAGGTTAAAACTTATGTAATGCTCCGCTTCCCTCCCCTCCCCTCCCCCCTCCCTTCTCCTCTCCTCTCTTCTCCTTTCTCTTCTCTCTTCCTCTCCTCTACTCTCTTCTCCTCCTCTCCCTTTCCCCCCTCCCCTTATCTCTCCTTCCTAACTTTCCTCCTCCTCTTCTTTTTCCCTTCCCTTTCTTTCCCTCTCTCTTTCCTTCTCCCTCTCTTGCTTTCCATGACACTCTGACATCACAAATCAAATAAGTACTGGATATTCTTTTGAAATATTTTCCATTTTTGTCTGCATATTAGGCCTTGAATTCAGTTTTGTTAGTTTGAATTTGCTTGGCTGTTTAGTTGTATTGTATTCTATTTGGTTGTTTAGTTGTATTTATTTGGCCCCACTAAACACAGCATTCTGAATAGGTATATTTATTTTCTCATTTAAGTTTATGTACTCAAAAATCTTTGTCACATATGTTTGTATATAGAATTATCATTCTGTTAATGAGAAAGTTTAATCTCTCTTTCATCACACACCATATGACACTATTACATTTACAGAAAAATATTAATAAGCAAGAAACTTTAAAGTATGAGATAAAATTTCCTATTCCTATAAAGAAAAAAATCTAGGTATGGTATTCTCAGAATTACTTTTTGTCTCTTCCTATTAACAGTTTAACATTTATTTTAAGTAATATGCTGTAGAATTGACTTTATGTCTATAGTTTTATGAATTTTTATCAAATGTAGAGACTCACATAACCACCAGAATGGTCTGGATGCAGTATCCTCATACACCTCTACAAATTTCCTCTCTCTTTTCTGTTTGTATTGATACATTCACATATCTGTAATTTCCAAAATCATTGATTTGTATGTCTCACTATTGCTTTGTCATCTAAGAGATTTCATATACATAGAATCATACAGTGTATGACTTCCTTTTTTTTTTTTTTTTTTGGTGCTGGGAATTGAACTCATGACCTGGCACTTACCAGACTAGCACTTGAGCCACTGAGCTAAATCCCCAGGCCTAGTGTATGACTTCTTAAGACTCACGTCTTGAACCTTCAGCACAATGGCTGAGATCCATCCAAGTTGCGTGAATCACTGATTCGTTGCCTTTTATTGTTGAACTGTATTTGATTGCATAGATGTGCCAAAGTTTGTATGTCCTTTAACTCATAGAAGAGCATAACAGTAGTTGGTAAATGTGATAGAATTTATTATTAACATTTGTGTACTGTCTTTTACGTGAGAATGAGTTTTCATAACGCTTGAGTTAGCAACAAGCATTGAAGTTTCTGGGTAAGAATGTTCCTCAATTTATTGCCAAATGTGCCAAACTTTTCTTCCAGGCTTAAGGGTTTAACTTGTAACAAATTTCTGTGAGATTCAGTCACTCTGCAGCACTGCCAGCACTGTTATTTTCTGTATTTTTCATTTTAATCATTTCATCAGATATATAGTGCTATCATAAATTAGTTTTAATTTATATTTCTGTATTGGTCATTTATATGTCAATGCATATTTCTCTTTTGGGCTTGTTTATTTCACTGTGTCTTTTGATAAAACAATTTATTTAATTTTGAAAGGGCAATTTATTGTTTATTTTTCAATTGATACTTTTCTGTCATGTGTACATATTTGTTTTACTCTGGCTTGCAGATATATTGTTCTATCTTTTTTTCTCAATGTAAATTTTTGAAACTTAATTTTATACAAGTAGTAAGATTTGAGCTAAAACCGATTTTTAAATATGTAATTCTGATTGCTCTAACATGATTTGTTGACATTACCTTTGCATTTTAATCAATAAGTTGGCCATATTTATGTGTACCTACATTTAGATTCTGTACATTGTGGTACCAATGCATTTCTATATTTGCCAATACCACATTTTCCCAATTTATAGTAAGTCTTAAAAATAAATAGTGTGATGCCTCCAATTTCATTTGTCTCAAAATTCTTTGGCTGTTTAAATTTCTTTGAATAATGAGTCTTTAATCTTTCTCATGTAAATACAATTTAAGCACTTCCAGTGTGATTGTGATAAAAACTGAATTAAACCTATGGATCATCTAAGGGAAAACCAACATCATGATTAATTTGAGTTGTACTATGCAGGAAATCAGTCTGCCCCTACATTTCTTTCTATTTTCCTTGATCTTTTTAGCAGTGTTTTATAGATTTTTATCATTCAGATCTTACATGCATCTTGTTAGACTTACCTTATAATTTTATTTACAGAGTTGTAAATTTTATTTTCAAAGATCAGTCTTTAGTGTGTCATTGCAATTTTACAAAAATATTTTGTTTGTTTGTTCACTTATCTTTTAAGAAATACCAAAGTGAGTCTTTATTTTAACAGAGCCATGCAGCACAGTGGGGTCCATACAAAGAGGGAGCCCTTCCAGGCTAACTGGAGAAGTGGCTAGGAGGGCTGCTTATGCAGCAACTGAGGCCTTTGTCAGTGAGGGATGGGGCTGAAACCAGAGAATCTCCTGGAAGTCTTGCTGTGAGGGTCGGGTTTGTGAACAAGAGGCCCAAATTCCGCCCTCCCGGAAACATATTTTTGAAATTGATTTTGTGTCCTACAACTTTTCTAAACTCAGGTTTTGTTTTGTTTTGTTTTTGCAGCTTTCTTTAGATTTTTGTATGTGAATTACAATACCATCTGCGAATAATGACAATTTCCATTTTGTAATTTTATGAAATAATCATTCCCCTGTAAGTACCATATTGCATTTTGTAGGTCCTTTCAAAAACTTTCTTTTGTCTTTAATTTTCTGCTATAAAGTTATGATGTTTCTAGGTATGTATATCTTTGGGTCTTCCTGAGTTTGATAAAAATGTAGATTTATCTAATTTTGATTTCACAATTTGAGAAGTTTTTAGCTTCTGTGTATAAATAGTCATATTATCAAGTTGGCAAAATAAGAGGTATTAGAAAAATTTTATCCTACATTAGTGTTTGTGTTTTAATTGATAGTCTCATTTCAATGAATTACAGAATAAAGACATTCATATTAATATAATATTTTTATTTCATAATATATACTTAAAAAGATTTTCTCATTTTGGAGAATTGCTAATTTCATTATTATAAGCATGACATCACATACATTCTTCTGAAAATGTTAAAGTAAAAAAAAAATTTGAGCTACCATACATCTTTGCTTTTCAAAAGTAAATTTATTTTAACGAATTTTTTTATAAAAGCAGTATCACCGAGGAATAGTAATGACAGGAAGACTTTCAGCAGTAGTAACATTAAGAAATAAACTATTTTATACATTGGATTCAAGCATTGTAATGACCTGATTAAATATAAAGAATAATTATTTCACAAAATATTGAAAACATTTCAGTTTTTGTTTTTCTTAAGATTTGAATTTAATTTTCTTAATGTTCAATAGTGTGTCTTCTGAGAGATCTGAAGGTCATATAAATAAAATGTACATATTTCTGTATATTTTATGTTTTCTGATTATCTACAGACATATTCTTTTTATGTTAGAGAAAATGGGTAACTTACCATTATAATTAAAGTGTCAAAAAATTCAAAGCTAGAAATGAACTGAATAAGTCATTCTTGATTTTATTTCAAAGACCATAGCTTTATTTGTTTTTAGAATGTGTCTACTTTATTATCTTGTTGTGTTTAAACAATAAAACAAGAGATTACAAACTTCTCACTAATACCAAGAAAAGTATTGTGCTCTGTACATTTAATATTTCATCTTGAGAAATCCTGTTAGAAGAGATAAAGCAAGTAACAGTGAATATCCTGTGAGCTCGACCCTCTCAGTTGGTGACATTTTTCATTTTACCAACAAAGATAAATGAAAGAGCAGAAATTGTAACATAACAATAATAGCTTTATCAATGTCAATTGCAAATAAAATCATTTATTTAGAATACGCTTTTAGAAACATTATTTATTAGAATTTGTATCTTTCCCATTAATACCAAGCACAAAAATGTTTTGGGGCGTTAGTGCTACAGACCTGGTGGGCAAAAAAGGATTTATTTTAGGTAGATTTTAAGTATTGTTCTTGAAATTTTAACAAAAATTTAATTAATTTAATGAGCATTATTAATAGCCCAGTTTATTTGAATGAGTAATTATAATTCTTATGTTAATCTGTGATACGAAATGACCTTATTACTTTAAAGTTGATAAATCATTTTAAGAAAGTAGCCATGGTTAAGGAACTACAAGAAATAAAGTTTCCACATGAAATGTTCTTATAAGTAAAACATTCCTTTGCCAGTTTTTTAAATTTTTTCTCAGTTTTTAATTAAAACCATTATCATTAAAAGAGATTGCATTCATTATTATTTCACTCAAATTACTTTTAATAGAAGTTTTTAGCAAAATTTATTATAGGACCATATTTAAATATTTAATGAAAGAATTATTTTCTTGCAAAAGAATAACAAATTCTACTTAAAATACCTTTCAGCTCTTTAATTATTTAAATCAATTTTGATAACTTATAGGAAGACAAGAATTTTTGAAATAACACAATATAAATAAATAAATAAAGAATACAAGCTTCCATTTTTGAAGGGTGTAAACAAAAGCTTTTACACTTGGATTTTACATAATATCTTATCAATTTCATTAGATGTTTTGATAAATGTAGCCTGATGTCTCTATTCCTCTTAACTTTTTTCAAAGAGATAATTATCAAATATTTATCGCTCCCTCTTTGCTTATTTGTAGAATATAAGCTCATTTTATGTAACATAATCTATACTATTTAATAATAACATTAATTATAGTAAGTATAGTTAGCCTGATTTGTGATCTAGAATCTAGAAATATTATGTCTTATTTAAATCTTAAAATAGATAAACTATCAGTAACATTATTGGTTTTTCTTTTGCATTTTATCTTTTCTAAACTAAACATACATATTTTAACATATTTTCTAGGTTTTTATGGAAATAAAAAAAGAAAAAGGAAAATAAAAAGCTCTCTGCAGTGACACTCCTGACTTTTGAGCCTTAAGGACTTCAGTTTGCTTATTAAGGCAAGCTAATGTCTGTCTCTCTTGTCCTAAATGTACAAGTTCCAGAGTGACCTCTGCCTTAATTTTTACTTTTCACTGAACTCATTCTCTCCATAGTTCCAAATGGATTTGTTATGTTTTCCTTTGCCTCACACTGAGACAAATTTGGAGCTCAGTATTTATTCTTAATCTCTGCTTCTCTTAACACCTTTTTAAAGGAGATTAACAATGGTTAATATACTGCTAATTGTTATTTTCAAAGTAGTTGCCCAGATTACAAGACATAGGTGTGAAAAAATGATCAAACAATGGAAGCACAAACTGTTCTTTTTGATGAACTAAGAGATTAGTAGTATAATTATTTAATATGTGTGTATCTATATACATATATATCTATATATATATCTTTCCCCTTCTTTCCTCTTTTCCTTCATCCCAGTTGTTCTTTCCTTTTGATCAATTTCTTCTTTCATTTTCACAATATTTATTGTACATTGTGGATCCTGTTTACTCTTCCAGTATTTTACACTAGGGAGACAATACGGAGTTTACATATGCGAGTCTGATTTATTTCACTTATGAGTATGGTCTCAAGTTTCATTCATTTACCTATAAAAGCCTCAAGTTTATCCTTCTTTGAAGCTGAATAGTATTCCACTGAATAAAAATACCACATCTTTTTTATCCATGCCCTGATTGATAAGCATTTGGGTTGTTTCCAAAATTTAGCTATTACAAATTGTGCTGTTGTAAACATGGATGCACATATATCGCTGTGGTATGTTGTTTTCAGTTCTTCTGGGAAAATACCCAGGAGGGAAGTAAGTGGGTCGAATGGGACCTTCAAACCTAGCTTTTTGAGGAATCTCCAAACCGATTTCATTCTACAACATATTCAGGTAGGTATTAACATTTTTACATCAAAAGGGATACCCTACATGTGCAGGATATCTTCTTCCACAGGTTACAATTTTCTATTGCCACACTCATTAGTTTGTCTTCCTTCTCCATTCTTTCTCCTCTCTTCTCTTTTTCTCATCTTATCACTTATGCTAAAACCTTCACAAATAAAATTATGGTATTTAAATACACATTGACCTTTTTTAGAAAAAAATTGCAAGATAATATCTTCCTCTACTCAACATTATAAATACTGAACTTACTTTTGACTTGTAATTCACAGTAATTTCTTTGACAAATTTAACAAAGAAGAATAAAAATCTTACTAAGGGAGCAGCCCTTTTTAAAATGTACATATCAATAAATTTTAACAATATATAAATTTAATTAAAAGAATTAAAATCTTACTAAGGGAGCAGCCCTTTATTAAATGTACATCTTAATAAGTTCTAACAATTTTTACATGTAAACACTACCATATTTAGCATACAAACACATCCATTACCTGAAATTCCCTCTTTTGCTCTTTTCTAGCCAATTCTACACTGCCTATTGCTAAATTAGATAAGTATTTCTCGACTTTCTGTCATCATAAATTATATTTGCATGTTTTTGAATACCATAACATTTGGAAGACTGTTGTCCTATTTAAGTGTTTATCTGAAATGAGTGAGTCATAAATAAGGACTTTTAGAACTGCTTGAGAGAGCAGTGGGAAGAATGATGGAGGGAAAAGTTTGTTTGAAGTGAGGGAGAATATTTTGAGGGGAAATGATGGTAATTTGTCTTTTATGGTAATAAGTTTTATTGACATTTGAAAAATTCATTTTTTGTCATGTGTAGTAGAGTGTGGAATTTATGTTTCTAACTTTTTAAGGTCAGCATAATGTTATTTATATTCATTCATGTTGTTTCATGTAGCAATAGTTACCTTTTATTGCTTATTAATAATCCGTGGGATGGAATTACCATAATTTGTACTTTTTAAAAATTTAACATTCACTATGTTTTTGAATTGCACCTTACATGTAAACAAGTGTTTATTCTGCTTTGTTTCATTATTTTGAGTGACTACATATGGAAGTAATTGTGGAGTCATAGTAACTGTACATTTAATTTTATAAGAAACTTCTGAACTACATTTTAAAAATGTACCTTTACAAGAACATAATGTGTGACAATTTTAGTTATTCCATGTTCTCTCAATGCCCACTTTTGCCTCTTATTTTTATCAATGAAGAATTCTTTGCATGTGTAGAAGTTTGAGCATTTTCTTCATGAATAGATCTTTTTTTGTGTGTGTGTGTGCCGGGGCTCAAACTCACGATCTTGTACTTGCCAGGCAAGTGCTTGAGCCACTCAGCTAAATCCCTGACCCTTCTTCATGAAAAATGAAGTATTTTAAATACTTTTTTAGTGTTCAGTTCTAACTGCTACATATTTTAATAAATATATTTATAAACCTATATGGATTATTTACATGGGTGTTTTTTACTGTACTGTTTTAGATTTAAATACATCAAATCTCAAGAAAAAGGCAAAACAAATACAACCATACCCTAAGTAGAAACATCAGGGATTGACATTCTAAACGGATATAAATCACCTTGACCATCCCAATCCTGTACAGGAAGAGTCACAAATCCTTAAGAATGCTTGCTTGATCTGTAACTCCTTTCCCTATTCATCCCTGATTTGGTCAATCTTACCTGAACAATTAACCCTATTGGTTGACCATAGTTCTGTCCTACCTCAGGACCATTTGCCTTGTGAGTTCCCAGGTTTTCCCCATCTTGGACCCACCTCACCTCTTGGTTTTACTCTATAAAAGTCTCTCAAAAAGCCAGAATCTTTGGCAACCCACTTGGGACCCCTTCTGTCTCTTTCTCAGACAGAAGCTTTCTTTCTCTCAATAAATATATCCTGCTTATAATATATATATATATATATATATATATATATATATATATGCATTGTATTTTCCAATTACGCCTTGTACATATTTTTTTAGAAAAATAGTCTGTTAATTTCTGCAAGATATGCTTCTATTAAGATTACACTGAGTGTGTAGATCAACTTTCCAATATTTCACATTGCATATATTTAAATTTTTTGATTCTTTGTCTTAGAATTTTTATCCATTCACTTCAATCTTTTATAATTTCTTTTGAGTGTCCTGTAATTTTCAGTGCACATGAGTTATAAATACTCTTAAAAACGTATTTTTAAACATTTCATATTTAGGGGTTACTTTCAATTGTTCAATGAAATATTTATTGATTTATGGTTTATTGAAATGTCTTTTGATGTGTTGATCTTGCAATGATCATTTATTAATACTGACAGTATATACAATTTCCTTTAAGATTTTCATTGTACTCAGACATTTCTTCAATAGATATACTGAATTTTAAGTCTATTTTTCCATCTTCTATGTTCTTGCTTTTTATTTTCATTTTTTGCATTGTATCACTGATCAGCAACTTTGGTAAAGTTTAGATTATAAACAGTTAAGAGTAGATGTCTGGTTTTCTTTCTTTTCTTTTTGTTTTTTTTGTACTGGGTATTGAACTCACAGCCTCATTCTTGCCAGGCAGGCACTTAGGCCACTGAGCCATATCCCTGACTAATGTCTGATTTTTCTCTCCATGGTTTTTAGTGGGAAAAGCTTCTTCTTAATACCATCTATTTGGTGGAAAACCTTCTTACTCATCTTATTTTCTGTGAATTTTCAGTATAACTAATGATTAAATTATCTAATAATTTCTTCTGTCTGTTGGGAATATGTTTTCTTTTAATTCATTGTAAATAACTTTGACTTTTAGAAATGTAAACTATCTTTTTATTTCTATGACAGTATCTTCTGGATAGAGATGGTATTGCTATTCATGGTGTACTCTTTTGCTGTATTTTTGCATTTATGAAAAAAATTATGTATGTATTGTAACCAGAGATAGATACAGACCATAACTTTGTATATTGGAAGATTACTTTTATTAAACGTGAATTCCTTAAGTAAATATTAAACTATCTATAGCTTCACTTTATGAAGTAACTTTGTAATGCAACATAACAAAGAACGTGTGCCTTTGTTGATTTCATTGGTATAATTTTTTATAAATTTTATTTTTAAATCCTCTTTCTATCCCAACATTCATAATTACTATTTTTGTTTACTCTTCTAAATGCATAATTCTATCTAGAAGTATATCAGTTATATTGACACTGGGAAGAACTTTTGGTTCCATTAATTTGCTCTATTGTCTCTTCACTTATATTGATTACACTTTAGCTTTTATAACCTTTTCCTTATTTTTTAGCTTAATTTGCTTTTCTTACTTAGGTAGCAGAAACTTAATTTATTGATTTCAGATGGCCTTTTGACTTCAATACATTTATGTGAAGTATTAATAACTTTTGAGTTGTACCTTAGGGTACACTTTATGAATTTTGTTTTAGCACTTTTTTATATGTTAAAATTATTTTGTAATTTCTTTTGTAGAACAATTTTTGAAACGTGGGTTATATAGTAGCATATTTAGCCTCATTGTTATGGTTTTTGCTTGGATGTCCCCCACCCCCAAGCATTATGCAGTCATGGAGGCAGTTGAGTCTAGCGTTTATGATTGGTTTGTTGTCTAGTGCTGGGATTGGTGGTGTGAGTGCTCTACAGGGGTGGGCAGCCAGCGTACAGTATAAGGGAGGGGAAAAGCTATGCTCCTCCTCTTTTGCTCTTTTCCCTCTTGCTGCTTGCAGCAGCTGTGAAGGGTCGCCCTCAGCCATGCCACCCTGCCTTGGAGCCAGCTGAGTATGGACTGAAATCTCCAAAAAACTACAAGTTAAATAAACTTTTCCTCCCTTCATTTTGGGTGTCAAGTATTTCATCTCAGCAATGAGAGAAAAGTAACCAGGACACTGACCATGTTCTGTTCTGGAGCCTTGTATTTACTGAATCTCCTGAAACCTTGAGCTTCCTCTTTTAACTTATGGGTGTTAGGTATTGTGTCTCAGTGACAAAAAAGAAGACTAATACCGCTATGTTTTTTCTCAAGATGTAATTTTTTAGATGGGGCAATGTTATATATTGCGTTCTTCTGATAGTTAAGATCAAGTATGCAGTCTTTAGTATCAACACAAATACCATGAGCACTGAATTGTTGAATATGTTAATGTCTAATTTTCAATTTAAGTAATTTTTCAGATTTAAATATTTCTTTTTTTTGAGTTTTTGTTTTAAAATATGCTACAAATTGTCTTTGCTGACATTATATATAATGCATTTGCAGGAATGTAACAGATTTTCATAAGTTTTGACTGACTATGAGTCTTTCTCATTTTAAATCTTTTCTTTATGACTTTGATATTTAATATCCTTTGGATTACATTATGCCTACTCACTGCATTTAATATATGTTTCATTTGCTTTTGTAAATTTTTATTTTATTATTTGTTTATCTGAAATTTATTTTTTTACATTCTCTGAAAAGAGGTTTTGTATTGAAAAGGTATTCATTGAATGGTCTTTCATTTTCTTAATACCATTTGAGGCTGTCTTTTCATTATCACATACAATTCATTTTTGTGGAAGCATACACTTGATTACTTTTCAGTACTCTTAATCTGTGACATTGCTTTGTTATGACCAGAATCTCTTTTATTTTCCTAAGAAACATGAGACATATTTACCGTTGCTTTAGTAGTATAATTTACAAATATTTTTTCATGTTGCAGAAGTAATTCTACTGGAATTTTGTTGTAAATTCATATAGACTATAAGTTAACACAAATTATAGATATATGTATGTATATATAGATTTAAATGAGACCATTGGCCACAGGAGACTCACACTCATTGTTGAACATGGTCTTGCTCTGTCTCACCTCTATGTCAGTAAAGCGTTGCTTCTTGGTATCCATGGGAGTTCTGTCTTTCAGGAAATTTTGTACCTGAAAGCCATGCAAAGACTTGACATCCTGGGACTGCTGCTCTTGTTGCTAGGTTCTGCTACATTCTTTGCTATTTTCCCCACAGTTGTCAGCTTACCCTGGAGGTGGAAATAGGTATCTTTTGCTCCATAAAGCATTTCCAGTTACTATTATTAAGTTTTACACATACAAGTGTAAGAAGTATTCATAAATATCCACTATCACAAAGATATTGCAAAGTAGATTTGACTTCAAGTTTATTATTACTTGTTACTATGAATGGTACATATACAATCATTATATTTTCCTTAAAACAACTTTGATAGTTGTTTTAAACATATTCTGCTTACTTTTATTTCCATAATTTTGTTATCTAAAATTTGTAGTTTATACTTTCTATTAAACTGCACAAATATATAAGACATCAATAGGTAGAGACATGAAGAATAATAATAGATGCACATTTGACAAGGAGAACCTAAAGAGTAGTAATTAATATTTATGTGTTCTTAACAACTATTTATTATTAATAATTATTAATATTATTATAGTCATTTTCATGTTTCAATTCAAAATTCTATTTGTGGATATTTTGTTTTAAAATGTGTCTTGATTTTCAATAACCTTTGAGGTTATTATGTACAATGACAGGTCTTTCCTTGGTACTTTGTCTCATGTATTTTATTGATAATATTCCAATCTTAGAGTAGAAATGATTTTTTAAAATGTATATAAAACCAATAAGTGAAGTCTAAAACACCCAATATTATTTTAAAAAAATGAACACATAGTCTTGTCCATTGAAGTTTTATGATTACTGATTTCGTTCAGTAATACTTTAACATTGAAAAAATAATAGCATTAATATATTTTAAGAATTAAAAGCAAATATTTATTTTTAAATAGCATTCTTTTTTTTCCCCAATCACCTATGTGATCCTCAAGATATCTCTTGATATCTAAAGCAGTAAGATAAATAATAATAATATTCAATGGGCTGGAAAAACCAGCAAGTAGTCCATTTATATATTACTTAGAAGATTAGAACTGTTATTAAATGTGTGGTGGGAAATTAGTAAAATATTTAAAGATGCCTTTAAATAAATATACCCTCAATTACTGACACTAGAAACTCTTTTTAGAAATGCTTACAAAAATGTGCAAAAAGAAAACAATTGTAATGATCTACCTCAGTCAAAATTTAAAATATTGGCTATATCTATTTATTTATTAAGAATTTTTATTCATAAATGTTCCTGAAGGAAAAGGTCCTGAGACTAGATAAAATCATAAACCTTAATAAGTTTTCGTATAATGATTCTTTAACCAGGTGATTGCTGTCTAGCGACTAGTTTTTATTTATTTATTTTTTGCGACTAGTTTTTAAATGAAAGGAGAAATCTCATGGAATGGGCAAATGATTTTGGTAAAGTACAAATTCTTACCTTACATTCATATGCAGTGGTCATACAAACTCACTTAATGGCAGAAATAAGGAAGAAAGCCATTCATGTTTGGATAACCCCAGATGGATAGTTTTTATTGCATTCATCCAAAGGCTTTCTAGATTCTTTGACAATAATTTATGTGTAAAATATAGATGATCCAAGGGTTTTACTGGCATCTGACCATAGATAATTGAGTCAGACTCTCTACTGTGGAATTCATTGTCATTAGCCAAGTCTTTTCTCATTAATTTCTTTTAGAATCACAAAATCAAACACAGGATATTTGAATAGTCTGGCTCTTCTACATGATGACCTTATTTGGGAGATAATTAGTTGCAAAGACATATTATGCTTACCATAGCATTTCTAAAACAACACAAATTATGTTAAATAATAGACACTACTTAGTAGAGATTCATGCATGAAGTTGCATAAATTTCTACTCTGTTCAAAATTTTACTTAGGAAATTGGCTAACAATATTAAATGATCTCTTGGAATTTGCAGTTCATTGCTTACAATACACTACTTGCACTTTTTGTGTGTTCACTTTTCTTTAGTTTATTGATGTAACTAAGCAGATTTTGTGAAAAGTATAAATGTAAATAAAAGCAAACACATCTATTTTGCCATTAATGAAACCTCCCAACTAACTTGCCTTCACAGGGATGGGTTGCATTTTAAACTTTATATTATCCATAGTGTCATGCTACACTAATTTAATTTATCAAGGAATATATTGATTTCATACTTTATTTGAATAGATATATTCTATAATACAGAAAGTTTTAAAACTGGACATCAATTACCTGATTTTTCCCTTTTAATTTATTATACCATGTCTCTCGTTTCAAATTGAAATGGAAAAGTACCACTCTCTTCAAGTAACTCTAGCTTTTTACCTAATGATCCGATAAATTAGTGCTTGTTTGATGGGTGTATATACTGCTTTTCCAAACTCAATAGGAAGTTGCCAGTGCTTTTACAGAGAGGCAATATTTTCTCTTGCTCTGAATTTCTCAAAGGAACAGCAGTTAATATAGTATTTTCTGTAACAATTAAATTAAAGTGCTAGAGATTTGTTTCTCCATACATTGAATTTTTTGATTAAGTAATGCCTTAAAGGGACATTTTAATAAGGTAAATGCACTACCTGAATGCACCAGACTTCACTTGTTAAATGATGAGTGGTTCCCCACCATTACATTTTCAAGCAAAATGATGGATACACAAGCCTTATGTAGTAGGGAAAATACATTCATTTGTGTGGGTCAATTCTCAAAGTGACAAAAAGAATGTTTGTATTATTATACAGAAAAAAACTACTAAAATAATAGCTAATAAATATTTGTATAACCTAGAAAAAAATTAAATGGCAGCATTGAAAAAAAGTAAAGGTTAAAGAGAACACATGTAGATTTCAAAAATAAAAGTCTACATATTATGGCCTGCATTTCTCCAGTCATAGTGTGTTTTACCTGAATTTAAGTGAGTTCCTGTTAAGCCAAAGCATAAATAAAACCACTTCACTATAATACTGGAGAATAATTTTGAAATCCAGGTTAACATGCAAATTTGAGTAGAGGCCTCCAGAATATTTATACATTCTGTGAGAAAATTCCATGAAAGAAAAATATTCAGTGTACACATCTGAAAGTCTTCTGCTTATGGACACAATAGAGTTGTTGGCACCACACTTGCCTTCCTAATGGGCATTTAGAAAATTGGTAAAATGCATTTTTTTTTTTTTTTTGCAGCACCGGGGATTGAACTCACGACCTTGCACTTGCCAGGCTGGCGCTTAGGCCACTGAGTTAGATCCCCGGCCCTGGTAAAATGCATTTAAAAAGAAATAATTTCCCCATATGAGTGTAATTCCTTAATAAAGAAACCTTTAATGATAAACTTTTCCTTCTGTAGTTTTCTTAGCTTTCTGCCTAGAGGTAGTTCCCAGATAAGAGTATAGATAACAGCCTCATAGGATTGAGCAATCAGAGTTTATGAAGGAAAATCTCCTTAGTTTGCCAGACAGAGGACCAAAGATGAGGACCGTATACAGAAAAAAACCATCTCCAAAACCTGAATGAGTACTCCCTTGGATCTGTTGCCCAATCATGCACTGCAAATAAGAAAAATGAATCCCTCTTGCGATAAACAAAGAAAACTAGAAAGATATAAGCTGGACAAACCAAAGACACAATAGTAGATTAGAACACACTGCAGTGTACTGATAATTTGGGGTGGGAAATTGTCATTGATCTTTAATGCATGTAGTCTGTACATTAAAAGGATTATGCTTAGCAAACCTGAATTATTTCTAGAGTGAAATGTATTCTGAATTTACACAAACAGCTTAAAATGAGCCTTGAAATAATCCAGATAATTGGCTGGTGACATGATTGCCTGAAGAAAAGTACCCTATATGTTTTAAAAGGAGGCAATGGGTTCCAACCTTCAAGAATATAAAACTTACTATGTCTATGCTCTAGTGAATAGTTATTAAATTTGTTCTATGTTAGTTTCAGATTAGTAGAAAAAAATGTTGAGACAACATCAGAAATCTGTAAGATGAGAGAATTCCAAGTCATTGCACCGTCATATCTTGAACCCACAAGAGGAACCAAGATTAGAAAGAAACGGGTAAACTGAATTGCAAAAGTTGATGAGCCACCAAGAACAGAGGGTACACACGAGCTCTTTCTAAGTTTGGTAGATCATAGAATAAGAAAAACTGCAGACATAACATAAGCAAGAAAACATGTGAAATGTCAGTGGTTTAAAATTTCACTGTAGGGTAACGTAAGAGTTTGAACTGATAGAAGCCCAAGTCACAAGAGAGGTCTACAAATACTTGCTAATCCTTTGCAATTTGCCTTCAGTGAAGACCTGTGAAAATTTTCAGTCAGGACAGAGAACCTAAGAGAGTCCCTGGCTCATGTAGATCAACAAAGTCTTCTGAGTTCTCAGATTGGAGTAGTGGTATCAAATGGAGCCCATATGTACTCTCAGCCCAAGCTACAGATGGGTATAGGTACAATAACTACCAATTCCAGGATGTTTCTCTGGTAGGAAGTAAATTCTTACTGCTCCTGGAGCAGAGAAGAGTGCTGCTGGCCTGATTTTTATTCGATCTAAGGAAGCATAAGCATTTGGAGAGAGACATGGTCTGTAGAGCATATATGTAAGGCCAGCAGAAAACAGTATGGAACATGAATACTAAGAAAAGCCATCTGCCACTTTGATTTCATATTAACAATAAGAAAGTGTGTGTCAACTGTCAAAGGGATTTGAAGATAGGCTGTGTCTCTGAATCTATGCTGTGGTTATTTACCCAGTTCCAGCAGTATAATTGGGATAGACATATTTAGCACATACCAGAATGCCTTTGCTTATTCCCTAACTTGTTTGGTAAGACTATGTTAGAAGAGACCAAATGGAAGCTAGTAGTTCTGCCTTGTATCTGGAAAAATAGTAAATCAAGAACAATATTGCCTCCTTGGAGAGATTACAGAGATTAGTGCCACCGTCAAGGGCTAGAACAATGTGAGCATAATTGTTCCCATCATATTTCCATTTAATTCTCTTATTTGCACTGAGAAGAAAAATGAGTGGATCATGGCGAGTAACAGTGAATTACCATAAATTTAGTCAAGGGATGACTCCAATTGCAGCTGTCATATCAGATATGATTCCATACTGAACAGATTAATACATGTCCTAGTGGCTGACATGTATCTATTGATTTGAAAAATCTTTTTGTTTTCATCCTTGCTAATAAGGCCCATAAGACCCAATTTAATTTCATTTGACAATGCCAACAATGTGCCAATACTTTCCTACCTTGGGACTGTTATCTACTCTTTGGTTCTATGTCATAAATTACTTTGTAGGAATCTCAATCTCTTTGTCTCCCATGAGGTATCACATGGGTTCATTATATTAATGATATTATGCCGATTGAACCAAAAGAACAAGAGGTAGTAACCACTCTTGACTTTTACTTGTGAGAGCATGGAGAATAATTCCAACAAAAATTCAAGGTCCCTTGACCTCAGTTAAATTTCTAAGAATTCAGTGATATGGGGGTATGTGACAATATCTCTTTGAAGGCAACAAATAAGTTGTTGTATTCACTCCCTCTTATAACCAGGATAGAGATGCAACATGTAGTAAGCCTATTTGGATTTTGGAAGCAAAACATTCCTCACCTGTATGTGTTTTTGTGGCCAATTGACTGAGAGACTTGTAAAGTCATTAGGTTTGATAGGGTTCAGAACAAGAGAAGGATATATTTACTGAAAGAAAGAAAGTTTCTGTCTGAAAGAGAGACAGAAGGGGTCCTGAGTGGATGGCCAAAGATTTTGGCTTTTTGAAAGACTTTTATAGAGTAAAACCACCAGGTAATCATTGTAATGGGGATGGCAACCAAGATGTTATAGATGTATGTGTAATTACAACCATTGTCAACAAGGATGACAACCAGGATGTCATAGATGCATGTTTAATTGTGACCATTGTCAACAGGGATATGGTTGTAGTACATAAATACCTAGCTCTCCCTTCACTTGGGACCACACGGTAGTTCCCTGCATGGGTCCTGCTGTTCAGTCACCAGCTGGCTTATAAAAGGCTCTTAAATTCTAATTGGCACCATGTCTGGCTCCTTGGTTTTATCTTGAACCCAGTACACACCCGGCTATACTAAATGTAAAAAATTTACAGAATGTTGCATGTTGCACAGCACTTATTTGAAATCTATATAAGGTATATAGAATGTCAAAATATTTCTCAAAGGTAAATTCCATGATTTTAATATTAATTGATAATGTTACAGGCAGCTGAGTTAGTTAGAAATATAGGCAGTCAGATAGGGTCAGGCCCTTGAGAAAGCAGACACAGAGGACCAGATGTCTTGTGACCTTGAAGGAGACAGACACCTCCTGCTATGTCAGATCTCAAGACAAAAGGCAACACAAATACAACCACAACCTTAGTTGATGTTTCTAAAATTCATTCTTCGATTTTAGAGAACACGAACTCATGTGGAACATCTAGTCGGTTGGGAGCTTCATTCCCTTATATCATCATCATGTGTTTCTGGTTTGTTTGTGTTCCTCATCTGTACAAAAATGTTTTGTGTCTTTTAAAATCTGCGATATTCCATCTTCTCCTTCTGTCCAACAGATAAACTCATTGATTTTCAATGAAAATTAAAAATTTTCTTAAATTCTTGCTTTCTATCTCCTAAAAATGTAGAAGCCTTGGAGTGCACTGTTTAGTACTTCCATTGGACCAGAGTAGCTCTTCCCCTTCTACTCTCTAAAACTAGCATCACGTGAGACACTTGGAATTCCATCCAGAAAACTGGACAATTGTCTCATCCTTTCCTTTATTTTATTTAGTCATTCCACTTCATTTGACTTTTCATCTTTTTGAAAACACATCTAGTTATTTGCTCACCCCGGGTTCAGAGATAAGATGATTCATGGGGCAAACCTTTGCATGATGTCCCTTTTTCAGGGAAGAGAGTGCCAAAGTCTGGTCTGTGCCCAGAAGTTTTCCTTAATTTATGATGTTAAATTTTATATGAAGTATAAATGGATAGTCCAGGATGTTCTCCACAGTTCCTCCTTTTCTCAGGATATTGCATTCTCATCATGTTTTATAATTATCTTGGAGAACTATAAGCAAAAATGGGAGAACTCAGTGAGTACAAGATAATTCAGACAACTATTCTGAATACATCCCTAGCCCAGATATATTTCCTGGCAAAATTAGTTCATTTCATATTGATCATCTTGTGTTTAGGGCAACCCTGATTCCCAGAGGGAAAATACAGCTCTCAGGTTCACATTCCTTGTCCCATCTTGTTGTTCAGTGATCCAGCACTGCTATGGAAGTGCTGACACTTAACTATCTGCATCTCACTGATGTAATATTTATACGAGCTGTTTCCCCTAACCAGAGTGTTAATGAGTCTATAAAACTAGCAAATTCTATCCTTTGTTTCTGTTGTTGCCACTGAACCACTTCATTTCCATGTAATCTACTATCTATGGTGCTTCACCCACACCATCATATGATTTTGTTATCTGTGGTCAAGACCCTCACTGGGTCACAGTCAGTTAAGTCACATCAATGTACCTCCGACTTCCTCCCATGTATCAAATGCCATGTCCTCATTCAGTAAGCCAAAGCTGGGGTTAGTTTTGAAATATGTTGTGCACTTTGCCACTAACAGGAAGAAAGAGTAGTGCTGAGGGGTATACTCCATAAGACACAAAAGATTTGTGAAACACAACTTGAAAGAAATTAACAAATATCTGTGTCTTATAAGTGACATATACTGGCTCATTCCTGGTAGTAAACTGCTGTCATAGCTTCTGTCCTTGATCATAGTTTCCTTTAACAGTCCAGTCACTCAGTTGCCATTCTCTTGATCATATTATGAGACTATTGGAAAGGGCTTTCTATTAACAAAAACGTAGCAAGATATGTAGGTGGGTATCGCAGACTGATTGGGTGGATAGTGAACGACTTAAATAAAAGAGACAAGTGGTATTGTCTTGGAGGCTCCAGGAAGGTCAAAACTCTGTCAGGTAGTAGAGATTCTCTGCGAGTTAAGACAAAGAATTTCTCCAGGTGGCCCATATTTATTCTGTAGATTTGGTAGGGGGGTGCAGGAAGAGGACAGCACAAAAACCCAAGGCCCACAAAAATGACCAGGGCCCTGAGAAAAAAAGTCAATAAATTTTGCTAATTAAGAGAACTGTGATCTCTAAGGTTGGCAGCTTTATTGGTCTGGAAGAGGGAGTGTCAGGAATCCGTGTCCTGGGCTGCCTCGGCTGCAGTATTATCTTGATTTCAGAGCACTATGATACGAGCTTTCCCAACACGGCCAGAGATTCCTGTGTGCAGCAATTTAACCCTGGGCAGCCCACTCTTCAAAAGGTGGGAATGGCCTGCACAGCCATCAGCCCATTGGGCAGAATTTCCATATACTTTCTCAATAAAAAAAATGACTATTTACTGTCTAGCTTAGTGGAACTCATCTGCTCGTAATTTGACAGAGTCTTGGGGAAAGCAGGCCACGTTACCAGTATGTACATCTCTGAGACTTGGAACCCAGGTAGCTGTTGGAAAAGCCAAGGCCTCCTCTATGTGTTGCTTGATCCCTCTGGCAAATTATCATTCACTGATAGAATCAAATATTTCTCTTAGGTATTGGTTGGGACAAGTCATGAATTGCATATCCACCAGATCATTGTGTTCTGTTGAGATTTTCTGATATTATTGGTCAGATTTGTAAATATCCAAGTGATAATGGGCATTTCACACCACAGTGCCACTTGAATTCTGTCTTAGGGTACTCAGTATCCATCAGGGTCCAATAGCAAACAATTACTATTTGAAAGACTAAGTGTCCACAACCTGGAAGGAAGTCTGGTACACTCTAACAGTCATTCTTTTGTTTTGGACTCTAATCCTAGGCATAGGGTTTACCAACAGGTGTAATTCCATCACTCTAGGAATTTCTGCTTAGATGCCTCAAGGGTCTTGTGGGGAACATTTTCTCATTCATTTCCCCAACTTCCCAGCCATCAGGAGTACATAACCCATGTAGCAAAAACTTTGAAGGATATATTACTCCCATGGAATGTGTAGGGGAACAAAGCCTTCTATCTCAGATGTTCCTCCTTAACTCAAGATGTTACATTCCCGAGTAAGGAAAGGAACAAGGCTCCTGCTTGTTTTCCAGCATTTTTTCACTATTTCAAGATACTACATTCCCAACAAATTACATGCTATTCCTAACAACTAAAAGCAAGAAAAATAGAACCAGGATGGCTCAAGATCACATAGAAGACAGTCTTCCAATCTTTAGAATCGATTTAAGGTACATTCCAAAGCTCTTCTTGTCTCAATATGAAAACATCTTGTATCAAATATTTATCAATTGTGACTACATTTTGTTTAGCTAATTGAGTATTTTGCCAAATTCTAATAACAATTGATCCTGGCTGGTTTTGAGTTACTTTATTGTACAGAAACATCTTTAGCATGGGTCACTGTTGGTCAGTTTTCTTGGTACTAAATTTCAAGGTTATTGTGCACATTTATTTTAAGCTCACATTGCAGCTTGGTTAATCATACTCCTGTCTTTTCTACAATAATTGTTATATATTTGCAGTACCTGGTAATTACTTTTATCATGGGGGGTTGGTACATGTACATAACACTCTTAATTCTTTTTCATCCCCTTCTGATTCCCTCTGTTGTGTTTTGCTTTTTTTAAAAAAGAGAAGAAAACAATACAAAACAGAACAAAGTAAATCAGAACAGAAAAATGCAAGTAGCACACAACCTCACAATAAGACAACAGGAAATCAACAGTGGCTACCATAAAGTCTCTTGTTTTCTTCGTAATAGTTGTCCATACCTTTGCACACAATACCATCCAACAAAACAACAGTATAAAACCATCCTCTGTTATGTTTTATGAAACTATTTTTCTTTGCCTTCCATGAGATTATACTTTTTTCGTTTTCCTCCTATCTCTCTGGTTACCTAACAGTCCACTTTTCAGAACTTTCTACGACAATGTGATTAATTGTGTAGGTTTTTAGAGTTTATGTCTACATTGCAGTTTACTTTTTTGTTTCTCTTTATTTTATAATCAATCATCTCTAGCATTTCTGGTACTATGTACATAATGAAAAATTGTGTAATATTTGAGCCCATAGCATCATAGGCCTTTTCTTCAGAACAGGTAATGTAAATGAAAATTTGCTTTCACATGTATTATTATTTAGTAATTACATTCCTATCTTCAATAATTTGTGATTTTTAAAGACAACCATTAGAGCCTTCTAAATCACTGATTTTCTCAGTATTTAACAAATATTTTTAGGTTATATTAGGTATAGTCATAGACCACATGGTGAATAAATTAATGAGTGAACTTAAACTCCCAGTGTCTTTTGCTGTCAAGATACATACAAATTTCCCTTTTAAAATATCAATTTTTGTGTCCTATGTCTTATGAATTTCAATATATCCAAATGTATTTGTGCTATTGCTTTTAGTTTCTTTAAACTTAGATCTATTTTCCAGAATTTTTTCTTATGATTTTAAACTAAATCAAATGTCTCTATTGATTTGTCTATTTTTCAAGTTATGTTATCTAAATTTAGCAACATATTCTACTTAAATTCTTCCTAAAATTTCTCATTTCTGCTTTACTTAACATCTTTCTTCATACCACCTTATATAGCCTTGGGCTACCATTGTAGTGGTTAATCTTCATTATCAATTTTTTTTTTCAGACAGGGTCTCACTGTGTAGTTGAGGTTGACCATGACCTCACTGAGCAGCCCAGATTCGCTTCGAACTCATGGCAATCCTCCTGCCTTAGCCTCCAAGTGCTGGGAATACATGTATATGCTACCATGCTTAACTTTTCATTATTAATTTAACTGGCTTGAGAGATGCCCAGAAAATTAGTAAAATACACTTTTTGGTCTGTCTGAGTGGATCATAGCTTCATGATGTTGGGGACTATATCTGTTCTCTGGTCCCTTCTGACCACAGTGCTCTGGCTCTTTTTCAATCTCTCTTCTTCCTCAGTCCCATGATGCACTGTGTTTGCTCCATGGGCAATGTCCTTCTGACTTGATTTTTCTCCCTTAAAGATAGTCATCCACAGACTGAAGTCTCTGAAGCCAATGGTTAAAAATAATTTTCTTCATGTTGTGTATGTCAGGTATTTTGTTTCAGCAATATAAAAGTGGCTAATATAACCTCAAAATAAAGCCTGTCTTACACTTCTTGGATCAAATACATGTTCTAGTAAAGTTGACTTTTCTGAAATGTAAATGTAGTCACTCTTGGCTGAAAATATTCCAAGAAGTTTCCCCATCATACTTAGGAAAAAGACAAAAACCTATAGTATGATAAGCAAGTCCTAAATAACCTATATACTTCCTTTTTTTAAAAGAGAAGCTCTTTTATAAAATTTATTTCATTTTATTTTAAAGATAGTAAAACCCAACAAAACAAAACAGAATAAATCCAATCAAAACACAGCAGTGAAATTGGGACTCCAAGCTCTTATCCTTACATGTCTTCTTTCTATTCACAGTCCAGGTAAACTGGTATGCTTTCAGTTTCCTAAATGCACTATGCTCTCTCTGCATAGCATCTTTGCACAGTCTGATCTCTCAGCAACTAAAAATCCTTTTGTACACTGTATTGGTCACTACATCATTCTTAAGTACACAATCCACCATGAATAATCTTTAAATGTTTTGTGAATGAAAGAAATAATACATTCAACAACAAATCTATATTGTAAGATCATGAGAGTGGCTTCACCCATCACCAAACTTCAAAGAAATTGTAATGTTACATATCAAAGAGAGAAATATAAGGCTGTCATGTAGCACAAGAAAGATAGTAAAATAAAAAGTCTAAATGATAGTTTTGTATACTGGAAAATTACTTTACTAGGAAATCTACATACTACAAAAGTAGGTATGCTTTCTACTGATGAACTTCATGTAACTTTATTTTTGACTTTACAGTGCTGTATGTGACACTTAGATTGTGGTTGCAAATGGCTCCCAAAGGGTAAGTATTAGCACCCCAACTGTGCTCGTAGCTGTTTATACGAGCTCTCCAAAACGCCTTTAGAAACCGCCTCTTGTATGAATGGCTTCCATAAACTACCAATGATTTTGTAAAAGCTTTGGGTACCTAGCTTTCCTCAAAAGTAGAAGGTTTGAAAGGTTTAAGGGAAGGTGTGAGCTTTTTGGAAGAATTCAGAGAAGGCCTCTTTCCTAGTTTCTGTGCCTCATTACCATACTGGATCCCACTTTAATTTATATTTCTCTCTAATTCATATTTTTCTGTTCCCTTAATCTTCAATCTTCTGATGCTTTCTGAAAATCACTTAGAACATGATCGGAGTAAGTTATGGGTTTACCACATTTATCTTGCTGTTTCATGCTTTACAAATCTATTCTGTGTCTGACAATAATAATAATACATTTAATTTTGTTCTTTATAGCACAAATTTAAGTAGATAAGATAAAAAATGATGGTGGGAGAAAATGATCAATAAAGCAATATTTAGGACTCATCCTGAACAGAAAATTCTGTTATAATGATATATTGACTTACTTCATATATGACTGTGATAAAGTCACTTTTTTATTGTCCTTTTCTTCCTCCCAGTCATTTCTCTAGTGTTTCTCCTACTTATTCTTTACTTCAGTGATTTCCCTTTTACTTTATCCAACCATAAACTACACAAACATGTCACAATGTGTCTCATAAAACAAGAGTTCTTTTAATTTGCCTTTTCCTACTACTTCCAGCTTTTGCAGTTTCTTTTCAACACAGTTCTTTGGAAGAATTGTCCACTCTGTTTCAAATTCCACTCAAATTATTTCTTGTTGTATAATTTAAACCACAATTCCATTGATCCAATGTTAGGAAAAGCTAACAAAAGTTACCAGGATTTTAAACTATCAATCAATATTCAGAACTAATATTACTGAATTATCAATAGAATTTGATACAGTTGATAAAACGTCTTTTATTCATTTAGTTTTCAATTTTGAATGCTCTTTTACTGTAGGTTTTATTAATTTTCTGTAGTTTTTGATCTCTGTCAGCATACATCAGGCTCCATTTTTAGTCATTTTTTGTTTCTTTCTCTAAACTTTGTACATTTCTGAGGATCTCATGTAATGGCATACTTGCAAAAATACTCTTAACCTTTTCCTATTTTTGGCCTTCCATTTAATTCCTCAAAGACCTCTACTTTAAATATGACTTGAGTAACTGATGATTTACAGCCAACCATAATACCTCTCTACTCCTTGCTTATTCTCCTATATTGACTTCTAAAACCATAGCCAGAATTAGACTTTTGAAATTTAATTGGATTTTTTTTAGCTCAAAATAATCCAATCAATTTGTATCTTGTCCATAGTAAAGAAAGGGCATTTTATGTGGCTCAGGTGTTATTTCGACTTATTTCTGCCATATTCCACCTTACACACATGGATCTGGGGACACTGCCCATGCTGCCTGCTATGGTTGATACATTGTGCCAACGTGTGCAGTTTAGAAGTTTAACTGAGAGACTCAGCAGGGAGCCAGGGTTCTTACTTTGTAAATATCCTCATCCTGTGCAAAAGAGGGCAAGGAAATTTTGTGAGTGTTACACCTACCCTGAAAGGGGGGTGGTGATGGTCGTGTACAATTTGAGGGTAGAGAAGAGACTTGCATTTTGCTCTGCTTTGCTCTGGCTGCTGCCTTGAAGTGTTGCCCCAGTAGCATGCCACCCTTCCTTGGAGTGAGCTGATTATGGACTGAAATCTCCAGAAACTGTTAGCTAAATAAACCTTTTCTTCCCTAATTTTGGGTGTCAGGTGTTTGTCTCAGTAATGAAGAAAAGTAACCAAGACACTGCCATTCTACTTTTTTGTATATCCCAAGAAACTTCCTCTTATGATCATGGTTCAGTTAATTCTCTCTGCGTGAAAGCATCTTCCTTTCAAATCCACATGGCCTGCTTCCTCACCTATTTTAGTTTATTACTTAGTGCCACCTATTTAGAAAGGTGCCCATGTATGGAAAATAATAACTTAATCTCCCATGTAAGCCCTTTTGCCCTTTCCTCAGTTTAAATCTTTCATAGAAATTCTTATCTTCTTGTTAACTATTTATTATTTTGTTTACATTTGCTTTTTTTTTTTGTTTTCCCAATCAGTTGGTAAATACTATTATTGACTCATGGTTTCTCTTGCTAATTGTTATATATCCTCAATTGATATTATTTTGTTAATGAAAAGAAACAAGAAGTGAATATGCTACATAAATTTAGTTACTTTTTAAATGGTATTATCTCTTAGTGTATCACAATAATGGAGCTAGTCCATGACTTTCCTGTTCTCTGTCCAAAATGAAGAGATAAAAGAAGATAATATTTCCTTTGTTTATGATGAAGAGATTCAGTCAGATAATATTGAAACCTGAATCATTAATAGTCTCTAATTGCCATTAATAGTGAGAATATTTTTGTGGCTTTCTTTTCCTATTGATATTTGAATTAATTTCATTGCCAAAATGCAGAAAAAAATCATTTCTATTTTCAGAATTACAATTTTAATTTTATAAATAATGAGTATAAGGACTCAAAATACTTTCTACAGAAATTAATTTTATAGTAAATTCACTAAAATGCATCTAGATTACCAACAGGTTTGCAATAATCTGTTTACTCATGCAAATTGCTATTTTGTACTATATTTTAAAAGTTCTGTTTTTATTTTACTTTGACTGTGATATTTGCATGTTTACAAAGGTTAAAGAAAAATCTTTGAATTTGTACAATTTTTTAATTTTAAAGGGAATAAAATAGAAAAGTAAAATAGTAATAAGACAGTAGAAAATCTAAGTTTCTGAGCTTGTTATTTTTGTTTAAAAGAATTAGCTTAAAATATAAATAATTTTAACAATAGCAGAAATATGGAACATTTTTATCTCTGTATGAGCATTGTTTTTGACATTTTTAACAAGGGAAAACTGTGAATATGAACATGTACTTATTGAATTTTTTGTAGTATAATTCAATGACCTTGTGAAAAATGCATTGCAGTGAAATTATAAAATATTTACTCTTAAAAAAATACACTAGGTTTAGCAAGTTCAATAAAAAGCTGTATAACCTTATCAAGTTAACACATATCTTGCCAAATACTAAATAATTTAACATGTACAAGAAATTCAAAGAATGTCAGTTACTTTGTCTCTGCACTCATTCTAATTTTATTGATTCTATTGCTGCTCAAGTAAAATTTAGGCATAGAATAGTAAAATGTCTTTCATTGTCCATTTTCTTATATAATAGACTGTTAAATTATATAGAGATTAATATGGAGTCACAAAGTGATTGGCCCTCCATGGAAGTCAACATAAAAAAAAAATAGCAATATCAGAATTTAGGCTTCAGGCAAATCTGAAGAGAGTCAGATACAACGATGGAAATACAATAGCCAGGCCTGTAAGATAAACAGCAATTTGAGATTAAACTATAACTAGTACCACCTGGTCCAGCGAAACCTGACAGGGATATGACATCTAGGTAAGTTACAAGAACATCTGGACCCATTCACCACTGTCTTTCTTAACATAACTTTTTTCTCTCCATATACCCTACCATGTGAATTATTTCTTTATTGCATCAGTATTAGTTAAGCAGCTGTACTTGTATTCTTATAGGTTGATTGTAGCCTGACCAATGTTGTGCCCACACTGTGATTCTGGCATATATATTATCCCTAACAAAAAGTTTTGTTCCAAACCCACTCGAGATCCTCCTGGAAAACTAAGAACTGTTCTTCTTCTTATTCCTGATAAAATTCACCTAACTTCCTCCTTTGGTTTATGTCTTCATTCCTCAATGTTGTGACACCACAAACTCAGCACATCTGACATCTAAACAGCTTGGGAGTTATTTTTTCCATATCTCTTATAGTTTTCAAGAGCATAAATGTACCAAACAATATTAAAGAATAAAGGCAAATCCAAATGCTTCAGCCCATTCCTAGTTGAATTTACTCCTTTCTAAATAATTCATGGGTTTCCTATTTGACTAATTATGGAAATATATAGCAATTCATGGGTTTCCTATTTGGGTAACTCATGGGTTTCCTATTCGACTAAATATGGAAATATACAGCACATTTTTTGCATGAATAAACACACCAACTTGTTTTCTAGAATAATGTACCTTTTTATAAATGTCCTCCAGGATTCTCCATATTTTCAGAGCTGTCATTTAATCAGAATAGTCCAGTCAAACTCTATTTCTTCTTTGGTCTTGCTTTGTATGTCTACTCAGCAACAGTGTATAGCTTTCTACCGTATATTTTATTTTTCCCTAGTATTTTGATTCTTAATGCCTAATCCATAAATAAAATATTCTCCAAAGTATTTTCCATTGGTTTCACTATACTCACTCCATATTATTAATTTTTGTTGGTTTTCCTTATTCTTCCAATATTATATTCAAAACTCTTAAAAACATTTCCAAATCTGGTTTGCATCAATCTTTTAGTTATTTACTGTGATCTTTTTCATATTAATCAGTTATTAGAATGAGTGATAATAGATACATTGGTATCTTAATAGAAAATAGAAAAACTATGTCTAAACTTTGGTTTTTTAACACACATGTTTCTGTAATCTTCCTACAACATTTTAAGGCTCAGACTCAATCCTTTCATTAACTATAATTGAAAAAAACAGACTTCCAGCAAAAAAGAAAGAATATAGAATTAAGTATTTATAAATGTAGACATGGCTGCATAAAACATTACAGGAGATTCTATGAATTTAAATAAAAATTCAGGAGTTATGTAGACAATACCTCATACTCTATTTTCATTTCCTTCTGCATTTCTTTTAGAAGTACAGGAATATATTTGTCTCAAATAAGCCTTTTCATGGAATTTAGAGGAATTATCTGCATTATTCAGAGAAAATGTAAATATTACATATTTTAATTTTTACAAGTTTTCCTTCTATATTTATCTTACATGATATGTTCTAATTAAAATTCTTTTTGAACACAATTTATAATTTATATTTATTCATTTGCTAATTCCATTCTCCTCACTTATTATGCCCTGTCTTAGTCTTGGTACTCTAGTTGCAAAGTATTAGCTTGTGTGTATCAGAGCAGCAGTACAGAAATATATGGGTGACAATTTGTAAATTTAAGTAGAAGAGAATGTAATTTTTCCTGTGGCTTAAACAAGGTGACTGTCAATCAAATGATAGTACTGTAAAAATAAACCATTTCCTAAAATTTTTAGGGAAACAGTTGGGGAATTAGGAAATTCCTTCAACATGTAAGTATATAGTGCAATATGAGTCGATGGGAAATATTTTAAACAAGGAGGCATTCTTGGTAGAGGCATACCTCAGAGATATTGTAAGTTTGGTTTTAGACCACAGCAAATAAATATTGCAGTAGAGTCACATGAATGCTTTCATTTTTCATAACATATTATAATTATGTGCACACTACACTAGAGTTTATTAAGTGTTCAATAGTATTAAGTCTACAAAATAATGTACATACCTTTATTAAAATATTTTATGTGAGTCATAATCTTATTGCTGGTATATGATCTTTCTAAGGTACTGATGACTGATGCTGATTGGAGTTGTGGTGGCTAAATATTTGAGGAAATTGCCATCAGTTTCCTAAAATAATAAAACAATGAGGATTGCAACATTGATTGAGTCTTCCTTTCATGAAAGGTGTTCGTTTCTACAGCATGAGGTGCTATCTGATAACATTTAATCTTGGTTGCCAACTTTATTGGTTTGAGAGATACCTAGGAAAATTAGTAAACCATACATTTGAGTGTGTGTGGGTGAGTTTTGGGGGCTTGACCTTAGGGAAATACCTTTCTGGTTCTTCTTTTTTCTCTCTGCTTCCTGGCTGCCACAAGGCTAACGGCTTTCTCCCCCTACACACACTTCTGCCATGATATTTTGTTTGTGGCCAACTACCCGTGGACTGAAACCACTGAAAATGTGAGAAAAGAATTCTCCTTTCAGTTGTTTATCTCAGATATTTGTGAAAGGGACAGAAAAGCTGACTGAAGTTCCAGAGCACAATTTCCTTTGAAATTGGATTCTCTTGAATTTAGATGCTGTCAACTAATTTTGTGAAATATTTTAAATCGTTTATTATCACTTCAACAATGGCCAGTGGGCTGGGGTTATAGCTTAGCACCTGCCTGGCAAGTGCAAAATCATACAGTTGTATTCCAGGTACCCATTTAAAAAAAATGGCAAGAGCCTTACACCAGAAGTAGAGTCGATCTCAAGAAACCACTTTCTTTTCTTGTGCATAAGAATATATTCCAAATCTATTCAGGTTTTTTCATGACTTTGAAGTAATCTGTTACCTCTTAAGACTCTACTTCTAATTCTCTTCCTTTATTATTTCTGACATCTGCAATTACTTCTTCCACTGAATTCTTGTACTCCTCAAAGTAAGCCATAAAGGTCGAAATCATTCTTTCAAATTTCTGTTAATATTAATATTTTGATTTCTTGCTGTAAATCACAAATGTCTTAAAGGCATTGGAATGATGACTCCTTTCCTGAAGGTTTTCAATTTTCTTTGACCAAATCCATCAGAGGAATAACAAAAGGCAGAAGTGGCCTTAAAATGAAAATCAAAATTACCCTTTGAGTGATAGGCTGTAGAATCGATGTTGTTAACAGGCAAGAAATAAGCATTAATCTCATTGTACATCTCCATCAAGGCTCATTGTCAATGAACTGTGATATATTAACAGGAATATTTTTCTCTGAGCAATATCTCTCAAAATTGGTTTTAAGACATTCAGTAAACCATCTTGTAAACAGATGTCCTCTCATGTAGGCTTTGTATTTATATAGCACAGGCAGAAGAGAACTTGTATACTTAAGATTCCTATTTTGGAATAATAAATGAATAGTTAATTTAAGGTATCAGCTACATAGACCCCTAGCAAGAGAGTCAACCAGTCTTTGAAACTTAGAGCCAGGCATTCATTTCTTCTCTCAGGCTATGAAAATCCCAGATGCCATCTTCTTTTTGTTGAAAACTATCCTGCAGCGAAGAATACACTTATACATCCAGGTTCATCAATTATCTTAGCTATGTCTTCTGAGTAATTTGACACTTTCAGCATTTGCTGCTTCACATCACACATCTGTGATACGAAGACAACTACTTTCATTGAACCTCATGGATAAATCTCTGCTAAACTCAAGCTTTTGTTTTCTACAGCTTCTTCTCATTTCTCAACAGTCATGAAGTTGAATAGAATTCATGTCTCGTTCAGCATTATACTATAGCTAAGGGAAACTAGTGGCTTAATCTATCCAGATACTAAAACTTTCTTCATACCAGCAATAAAATTGTTTTCCTTTCTTATCATCGTTGTGTTCTCTAGAGCAGCACTTTCCATTTTCTTCAATAATGACTCTTTCTCCCCCATATAGTGGCTGTTAGAAACAAGAGGACTAACTTCCTGTCTACCTCATCTTTCAACATGCCTTTGTCTTGAATTTTAACCAGTGTTAACTTTTGACTTAAAGTGAGAGTAGTCTAAGTCGTATTTTCACTCAAACACAAATAAACTACTATAAGGTCATTAATTGGACTACTTACAATATTGATGAAATAGTGAGGATCAAGGAGAATTAC
>RJWT010003980.1:0-17500 GCA_004365215.1 Cuniculus paca
TACATTCTAGTTAGTTGGGGGCAGTAAAACATTAACACCTCCACTATAACAAAGTAGAAAGTGACACATCTCTGGTTGGATATTGGCTTACTTATTTACTGGTAGGGAGCCATGTAGGTCATCCAGTCTAATTGTGTTCTGCATCTATTTCTGAGGATGTTTTCACTTGTGGTACTGAGAAATACAGGGTTTAAGAAGCAAATTTTCCAAATAGTTAAATTTACTGATTTTCAAGGACCACCATTTACTGTGATTTATATTCTCAATTTTTAATGCTAAAATGTATTTTCTCTCATGAAGCCTATGATGATAATGGGTAGTAGTCATTTTGGTTTTTAATATCTTTCTGTAAAATGAGATATGGCAAATATATGTCAGTATTCCTTTGATAAAACATAAAAGTGTGAGAAACACTCATTTGATCATTTCACTGCAAATTTAGGGAAACTGAGTCAGTGTGATAAACTGCCTACATGAGGTTACTCAGCTAATCAATGTCACTGAAGCCATGTTGCTCTAGGTAAGCTCAAATTCTCAGAATATAGTATTGCCTGACAGTACATATCATGCAGCCAAGTTCAGAGTTACTCCACAAACTGCTGTCATCTTGCCTTCTGTTTATGAAACTCTTGTTTGCAATCTTTTGATTCACATGAACATTTAGTTGACATTTGTGAAATGTAATTTTTCTCTTAAAAATTCCCAAAATAAAGAAAATGATAACAAAGTGCTTACCTCTTTGAGGGTAATGGGGGAAATGGATATGATCAAAATATGTTATCAGCATATATGAAAATGCCTCACTGAAACAAAATTTTTTTTGTAAAACTAATAGGCACTAAATAAAACATGTTTTTAAAAAGATTCATGTCGGGCTGGGGATCTAGCTCACTGGTCTAAGCGCCTGCCCGGCAAGCGCAAGGTCGTGAGTTCAATCCCTGGTGTCGCAAAAAAATAAAAAGATTCATGTCTTCAGTATACTGTCCACGGAGAAGTCAGTGCAGAAGAAAGATTCATGATCTGTCCATTCCTTGTGTTCATTGCAACAGTAGCTTCAAAGCCAGCTGAAGCCATTCACCTTTGCAACTGCGTTTGTGTTCTATAATTTTATATACATCTTGCACATAGAGATCCACTATGTGTTTTGAGAGGAACAACAGGAACATTAACGAAATGGGCTGATATGAAAAGGATTTCAAACAATTTTTGACATTGGAATAAAAGTTAGATTTCTCTGTCTGAGATTTCAAGTTATCTTTCTAAATGGCTTTCCTAATTGAATCAGCAAACCCTTAGGGAAGAGTCTTGACTTCCTTTCTGTTGTCAGTTATGCCAAGCACACCAAGCATGTTTAATAAATAATGATATAAGGAGCACAGGGGGCCATGAAGTGGGTGTAGCATATTTCCCTTTTGATTGTTCTCTGAAAAAATGAATTAAATGTAGAGCAGAAAAAGGAGGAGGCAACAAAAAAATCCATAAAAACAAAACAAAACAAAACAAAACAAAACAATCCAGGAAATTTGAGTGTGACCCCTAATTCACCCTTGATTGCAAAGTTAATTGTGTATTAGCTTTAAGTTCTGGAGTTTAGAGATTCAGTGTTAGTCCCCACATAGCTAACAGATAGCGTTCCCAGGAAAGATATTATTAATATTTCCTGCTTTCCTCCTGATATAATATTCTCCTTGGTGAAAATATTTCCCTTTGGTTTGATATTGTGCTGCCTGAATAGTAAACATAAAATGCAAGGAAATAAGACTTTATTGACTATTTTTTATTAGTAAAATTAATAAATCAGATAAGCAGCTAATGTAGTTTTCTGATGTATCACTAAGATGATCAAAATTCAGCCTTTTATTTGTTTCTCTTTAAGGAGACTGTACTTACTGGTGTTACACAGCTCGGCAAATTGTGTGCAGATCATTATTATGTGTGTCTCCTCAGACAAAGCAGGGATTTTCTCTTCTCTATTTTAGTTTCCTCTAAGACCTAACATAAACCTCAAAACTTCATCAATTATTAACCACATATTTAAGTGCCAAAAAAGTGCTAAGGAGTGTGCTGAGTGCTAGGGACTGAGTGGTGAAGGTTGTTGGAGAAGACACAAGGTTCTGGAAGGTATAACGTAATTAGTGAGCTGAGCTGAGTTAGGGGAAGTTGAGTGGGGGTGGATCTGTCTGACCGGCTTCCTGAAGGAAGTGATGTTTAAGGGGAAACCTGACTGATGAATAGGAGTTTCCCCAAGTTCTTTTCTCTTTGTCTTTTCAGGTTACTGGAAAAGCTAGTGGGGTTTGTGACTGGGAACATACTGTTTAATGTGTCATCTGCTACGCTGGTCAATGTGAAAACATTTCTACTCTTACTAATTGGTGTTCAGATGGCACTTTTTGTGATGATCATATGCTAATTTGCCTGAGCAGCTTGGCCTTGCTATACAGTATTCTCACACTTCCCTAAATGTGAATACTGAAGCGAACCTTGGTTGTCTCCGCTTTGTGGGTGCCTTGTCTCTACTTTTAGAATCTATGAGTTAATACATTCTCCTTTTTCCTTCCTCACTGCAATGCCTGGGAGGAAGAGACTCTTAATTTTAAAAGAATAACAACTGAAAATTATTCTGACTCTAATGCTGAGACCTGTGATCTTTCCAGTTATTTAAAATACCATCTGGGCTGAGTCTTAGAGATGTTCAAAGGCACGAGAAATAAGTGTAATACCTAGAGTTGTGAATAACGTGCATCTCAGAGTATGCACAAGTGGAAACACCAATCATGGAAAGAGAAAACAGCTTCCCTGTAACTCTGTTTATTGCTTTTCTACTGTGAAGTTTTACATTGATTCCACACGTACTATAAGGTGAGCAATAGTGGGGGGCTTTCTTTTCATCGACGCGCGCACATGTGCACACACACACACGTGCATGTGTAGATACATGCACAGTCTTTTAGAGCTGCCTGCTTAACTTCTCACAGCAACTTCCTTCTCTGGGGATGGGATATGGTCCCTGAGGGAAGGCTCGGCATCTGAATTTGGCAGGGAACCCCATTCCCATGGAAGTCAGGGCTGCCCTCACACCCCCAAGGAATAGCCTGGCGAGGTTCTCACACAGCTGCCTCTGGCTTCCCTGGAGAATGTATGCATTCAAGGTGGACTGAAGAGAAGTCTCCAACATTCCCCAACTCCTACCGACCCACAGGCAGCTAGAAACCTCCTCTTACCTCAGAGTATGAGAAAAATGTGAACCTTCGGCATCCCAAGACTCAACCCTCTTATGAATCTACATAAATGACAGCATTTGGCAGCCCTTTACATGTCAAAACTGTCCAAGTGCAGCCTGACCTTTGAGTCTTGGAATTCATATCCATTCAGATTTGAATGCACTTCAAGTGTCCAAAAAATGTTAAATACTTTTACAATAGCAAACTATACTCTCCAATCACTCCTCCCAAACTGAATGCAACATAAAGTGAAAAAAAAAGGGGGGGGGGAATTGTGGGAATGGGTAAGCATCTGCATTTGCAAACAGAAACGGGCAAATTATCAGAGTTAAAATTGCCTTATAAAG
This sequence comes from Cuniculus paca, assembly GCA_004365215.1. Lineage (NCBI taxonomy): Eukaryota > Metazoa > Chordata > Mammalia > Rodentia > Cuniculidae > Cuniculus > Cuniculus paca. The sequence goes on from RJWT010003980.1 coordinate 3,569, forward strand.
TATCTTTATCCAGCAGAAGAGTGATCAGAAATGCATTTCGGCCCAAATTTTCTTTCTCCCTGGGGATCCCTCTTTCCTAGTTGTTACTAGGTCTTTCTGATCCTCTGTCTTTCTTTGTGACTTTAAATATGTAGGCACTTTAATTTTGTCACACATGTGGGGCAAAACCTTACTTTAGGAATCATCTTGGTTGTAGGATGAATGCCGCTTTTTCAGAAGCAAACAGTTTCATGGTTCGTATTCACATATGCAAAACACAGCTTCATCTACCAGTTCCGCCTCCCTCCGCCGGTGTAGCCTCCAGAGGAGAGGCTGCCAAGGGTGCTAGGCTGGGCTGGCTTAGTGGTTCTTGACTGATTGGGACCCTCTTTAAAATTAGAGGACTAAAACTGGCAGCCCACAATGTCTTTATTTTGATAAATGAAATAAACTAATTTAGTCCCCAACACTAGTATGGAAAAGGCAGTGGTAAGGCATTCAGGTAACAAGCATGCTACAAATGTTCCTGTGATAAAAGACTCCTGGAATGAAGAGCTCTGTGCTCCTTTTCTGGCATTGTTCTAGATCAAATCTTTTAGCCTCTTCCTTTGTTCTAAAGGCTCCTTTCCATTCCCATAAAATTGTATCTGAAAATGCTGCTCTCCCTGTTCAGAACCTGGAGCCAGGTAGAGGTAGATGCCCTTTCCTGTGGTTTACATAGCAAAGTGATCTGTGTACATCTGAGATTCTTGTTTCGTAATTCTCTATTCCAAAAAATAGGTGTATTCTTGATCCTACCTCTGTGCCTGGCTCAATTAATGTACACTGAACACATCACGTAAAAACAAAAATGCTCTAGAAGTCATAGAACTCCAACACCTCAATGTCCATATGAGGAAAATAGACTTGGTACAGGTTAGGTTGCAGACTTAATAAACTTTCTTTAAATTGTTCCTATGGAAAAAATACATCTGTAGTGCCAAATGACCAATTAAAAATGAACTTCTGGAATCCAACACTTTACTTGCTTCTAATTTCTAGATGTATGAAAGGGCTTCTGCCTCTGAGAGAGAACATAGCAAAACAGCAAGCAGGATACTGCAGGAGGACAGTACTATGCATATGCACAGAGAGCCATCAGCAAGCAAGTTCTTTGGTGAGGTATGAGGAGTGCTTGATGGGTCAAGAAAAGCAGGGTGAGAAAAGCAGTCAGAAGGTTCAGCAGTGCCAACATGAATGAAATGTATCAGTGATGCTTACTTGGTTGGACATTACACCTGCCACTAAGTGACCCATTAAAGCAACAAAACAATTTTAGCTCCCCCCCCCCTTTTTTTTGGCTTTTTAGAGTGGATCCTGTTAAATTGTCTAGGCTAACCTTGAACTCCTAATCCTTCTGCCTCCATCCCTGAAGTTCTGGGATTACAGGGAGGCACTTTCATTGACTCATTAATTTTTGAAATCCTTTCTGGTGTTTCTTCCCCTTGTATTTACCATTTTGCCTTGTTTTCTAGAAGCTTATCAGTGCAAACATCCATGAATAGGAACCCAGATTTACTTGCTGGAGCAGTACACAGCCAGAACAAAGTGTCCTTCCGTCTTCTAGGTTATTCCTCACCAATGACCCTGGATATGCCAAAGGCAGGAGCTGAATGTGATAAATGTCAGCAAATGAACTGACTGGCGCAGAAACCAAAAACCACCAGGGAAAAGGGTAAAACCACTGACATGTTTTCAGTTACAACCAGATCAGATTGTAACTGCCTAATGCCTAAGAAATAGAGCAATGAAGAACTAAACTCTCCTTTGCAAAGCACTTTGTTCCAGAATTTCATGGAAAATAGAATAGCAAAACTTGATGTACATAGGACTACATGAATGACATGTAATTAAATAGAGTTAAATTTTACACACACACACACACACACACACACACACACTAGCACATTGAGCCTGAAAAAGTAAGTATCTGATAGTTTATTATGACTTATATCTAGGTGCCTTCCCCAAAGCCTCACACAGTGATAGGTGGCTGAACCCAGGGTGTGTGATGCTGGGATCAAGGATGTGATGCTGGAATTGGTTTATGGTGTCATGCTAGGATTAAGGGTGTGAGTGCTACTCACTCAGGGTGGGTACCCTGGATTAGCAACAGAAAGAGGCCTGCTGTGGTCATCGCTTGTAGCTTGTCACTTACTGCTTGCTGCCTTCCTGCCTTTTGCCTTTTGCCTGCCATGAACTGTTTCTCCTCTCCAATGCCTGTCTGTCATACCACCATGCCTTGGAGCCAGTCAACTATGAACTGAAACCTCTACAGATTGGGAGCCAAATAAACCTTCCCTACTTTAACATTAGGGTGTCAGGTATTTTGTCTCAGCAATGAGAAAAGTAACTAAAATACTGCTTATTAAAGATACGACTGAGAAAACTCCTTGTGGGCAAGGGTGATACATGTGTGCTATTGGCAAAGAGATGTAGTGTGTGGAGAATAACTAGAGTCACATAAACAGGGACCTGGATTCCAGTTCTGCTACTTGTTAGCTGTGTGACTTTGAATAAATTAGAAGCCACCTTGTTCTTAAATTCTTCATCTGTAGGGGCTGGATATATACCTCAGTGGCATAACAGCCTGCCTGGCAAGCGAAAGGTTCTGAGTTTGATCCCTGGTACAAAAAAAAATCATCATCTGTAAGGAGAAGTTATTCCTATTTTGTAGGAGTGTCACAAGAAAGCACTTGGCATTTAGTAGGTACTCAATGAATGAATGTTCTTTCCTCATTCCTTTTTCACACACTTTGTAATACCATGCATACTATTAGCACATTATGTTAAATAAATAACCTTCTTTTTGATGTTTTTGGTGTTTCTAATTTCTTATCACTTCAAGTTGGCTATGATTTCTCCTAAGGAGTTTTTATTGTTGTTGTTGTTTTGTTTGGCAGTGCTGGGGGATCAAACCCAGGACCTTGTACATACTAGGTAAGTGCTCTACCAAAAACTCCCTTAGAAGGTTTTGACACTTTCTGTTTCACATAGTCTTGGTCAGGAAGCTACCAGCGGATACCATTGACCAAAATGAGAGACTAAACAAGCAGAGACACACAAGGGGTTTAGAAATAGAGTCCTGTGAAGGAAATGAATGAAGCGGATTGGAAGGATGGTGGAAGGAAGTGGTAGGGTGACAGCTGTGACAGCGAGTCTAACTTACAACTCAGAACTGTCACTAGGGACAGAGGTCTCCCAGTGCAGTGAGTCCAGGAAAAGAAATAGAGCAAATAGATGATCCTAGGAATCACAGCATTGAAAATGTCTTGAGAGATGTTTTACATCTATTAGTGAACTATTAAATGAAACAGAAGATATAGCTAGAGATTCAAAGAGACTTGACAAATGGAAAAAAAAAAAACCTTTGACTCTTGGATAGGAATTATAATTACACTAGACTGGTTATTTCAGCGATAAATATTATTTATCTGTTCATCAATTCTGAAAACACACAAGGTTAAAATTTTAATCTAACCATATGGTGGCAAAGGAAGTGAAGAAGCAATGGTTGAAAATAGCACTAAAATCTTTATGTGCTATAACAAGACCTACTAGATATAGCCTGAAATTAATTAAATAAAAAGTAACAGGTATGAATGCATTTAGAAATACAATGGCAAATAAAAAGCAATTAAAAACGATGAAAGTGAATTTCTTTAGAGTCTAAGAAGAGTAAAGGAAGTGGGGCCAGGGAATAGCTTTTGCAGTTAGTATTATTTGTCTTTACAAATTATGTGCATGTGTTACTTTGATAAAAGTAAAAGTCAAACTTAAAAGTGAGAACAATAATTTGATTCTAGAACCATAAAATTCAGATTTATAGAATACGATTGTAACAAAGAAAGTAAGAGCCAATGACTAATGGTAAAACACTGAGCAACCAGTTTGGGTTCAGATTTCATGTGCAAGTCGCTCATTCCTAAACCACTCCCGCACAGCAAACCTCATTTATTATATTTCTTATAGCAGCTGGCACGGTTTGCTGCAAGCAGGCAAGGCATAAATATTGCCCAGTGATAAATCGCTATACCAGTAGCTAAAATTTTTTATGATGACTTTGTTAAGCTTGAACTTTAGGGAAGGTGAAGTATGTGGGCTTATTCTATATAAAGGAAGGATGAGCAAAATTATAACATATTGAAAGGCTTTGGAAAGCTCCCCCTGAAATCTGACTCTGAGGCATACTCTCTTAGCAGGTCTAATCTACTTTACGCAGTGCGCAGGTTCATCAGAAACTCATTCCAGACAACTGAAACTTGAGTGAGGCATTTTAATGGGCATTTAAATTATGCATTCTTATAAGGTCCTACGAGGTCAATAAACCCTGTTTGGGGGTTAAGTGGGAGAGGCCTCAGGGAAACCTTGAAAAGGCAGAGTAAAGGGTAGGAAGTGTTTTTGCTAAAGCAGTGAAAATTGTTAGAATAGATCTTCAGAGAATTATACTTAAAACCACCTTACCTCAGCTTTGCAGAGAAAAAGTCTATCCTGAATTAAAATCTAACACTGGTCTCAGATTTTATAATCTAGGTTAATAATAGAATCATCAAAGTAAACAGTGTCATGGTGCTTTTGCAAAATTTCCAGTGGTAGATGTCCATTATATTACCTAATCCCTCCAGTGATAAATGTACTTTGGAGCTCATTTCCAGGAAAAAAGTTTGCTTCCGCTGATGATCTTGTATACTTTCTTTTGTATTTAAAAGGAAACAAAAGCAAAGCAAAACAAAACATCTGAGTCGGGCCTGGTGGCGCGCGCCTGTAATCCCAGCACTCGGGAGGCTGAGACAGGCAGATCGTTGCGAGTTTGAGACTAGCCTGGGCTGCAAAGTGAGCTCAAGGCCAATCTGAATGGCATAGTGAGACCCTGTCTCAAAAAGACAAGGGCTGGGGATTTAGCTCAGTGGCCTAAGCACCTGCCTGGCAAGCACAAGGCTGTGAGTTCAATCCTTGGTGCCGGAAAAAACAAAACAAAACAAAAAAGCCCACTACATCCTCACAGAGTTTCACTTGCCTTAGTTGTCTAGATACTCAGAGGTAGATGAAGGTTCAGTTTTGGAACTCATTCATAGCAGGTGTCTACTAGCATATGACTTGTACTGTTTTATTGCAGAGTTATTACTTTGCAAAGAGATACAAGCTAATATTTACAAATTGCCTACAGAGTGTAGGCCATGTATTTGTAGAATGCTTCATGGATTATTTCATGGAAAATTTCAACAGTGCTATAAAATAGGTGCTGTCCTTTTCATTTTAAGAGATGACACAGTCTCAGGGAATTTAAGTAACCTGGTCAAACTCATATATGGGCATTAAGATGGTCATAATATTTTGGGAAGTAACTACTGCATAAGTTCTCAAAAATACTATTCTTATATTGAGTCAATACCAGAAGTTGTTCATAGATCATTTCATATCTTTTGATTTTAAGACCACATAGCCTATAACACACACACACACACACACACACACACACCATAATAACCTTTTCTCTTTCATTTTTTTCTTTCTCTCTTTGCCCATAGGTGGACACTTTCAGATACTGTTAGCCTTTGGATGTAAGAAAATTAATTACCTATAGGTCATGGTCTCAAGGAGCAGAAGTCTATTGAAAGGTAAGGACATAACTACAATTTAAGGTAGAAAACAATGACTGTGATAAGAACTACAAAATGTATGAATTCAGTGGCAGGAAAGAGAAACTCCCCGGACCCAACTTGCTAGGAGTTCCCAGTTCAGTAGACCAAACAGGGACCTATAAAAATTATAATACAGTATGATGTGAGCAGTACTAAAATGTTTCACCATGCTGTGGGCACTAAAGGTGGAAGAAACTGCTTGTTTCACAGCTTGAGGAAGGGTGAATATAGCAAACGGTCACTCAGGGAAAGCGTTAGGAGCTAAGAGGCTGGAATTATAAGACACATGTAGAACAGTCTAAGATGACGGACAGGATGCCATAATTAGAAGGGATCAAGCAGTGGTTGGCAAAAATGCATTTCTAGAGGGAGTTGATGCTGTGAAGTAGAATGCCAAGGAGGGGTTGGATCTCAGTGAACGTTGCAGTTCTAGAAAGGACATCTTGCAAGACCAATAGAAATAACTGGATCTCTAGTCACTGGCCTTAGACTTAAGGAACATGAAGAAAGACAGAATTGTACATGGATAACATAGCTGGAAAGAAGGAGGTTAAATGGAATATTACAATAATCATAGCATATAGAGATAGAGATGTTGATAATCATGCAGTGGTAGCAGCAAAAAAAGTCTACAAAGAGAAAAATTATGTTGATTGCCAAGTTTAAGAGCCTAGACCTAAGCAGGATTCAAATAGGGTAGAGGATTAATGGAAAATTATTTTTGAAGGATGCTCAAGACTTACCTGCTGGAAGATAGAGAAAATGAAGAGAGGAAATATGTCACAGATAGCAGTCGATGAAAGAATCTTCTGGAACGACCGCTGAAGTTCAGTGTTGTTCTTAGAGGAGTGGGTTGTGAGTGGCAAGATAACAACAGGAGAGAGGGCAGTAAATGTTCAGAGATGTTTAAAGGATGACAGAAGCCATCTGGGGCCACGGTGACTGTACATTAAAATCTCTGAAATGTTTTTGGTATACAGATATTTTTGACCCTAACTTGAGCCCATCCAGTGGGCTCTATGTGCTGCAGTGATGTAATTGCTCTAAAAACAAATCTATTCAGTAACATTCAACACAGTTGAATTAAGCAACTACTTCATGCTACACATAAGTTCTACCTATGTTTAAAAACAAACCATATACTTTTTCTATGATTTTTCCATTGACATCAGGATGGTAGAAAATAATCTTTGAAAAAACGATCTCTGATAAAAACTCTCCTAATTGACTCTTACATGTATCATTCCTCAGGACATAGATTGATTCAGCTTCCATCAAAAGTGCCACCTTAGAATCCTCACTCACAGGTTAAGCGATAGGTGAGAAGGCATTCTCTGGTTTCCAGTTTCTAAGAACAGAAACTGGAAGGACTCTGTTTGTAGGTCCTTAGACCCATAGTGCATTTCTGGTGGAAATGCCAAGGTCCTATTCCTCTCTTTCTGAGGAAAGTGGTTAATGTGTTGGTGTCCTTAAGTCTTCAGAATGGGAGAAAGAATGATGGGTTGATGGCATAATTCATTACACTCAACATATGTTTTGGTTCTCTAAAATACAGTGGATGGGCTAGGGATGGGAAGACAGTGATGAACCAGACAGACACACTCCCTGCTTTATGTGACTTGCAGTCTAACTAAGGAAGGCACATTCAAACAAAGATATGTGATGGATGACACATACTAAAGAGAGGAAGTACAATTAGGTATCAGAGCAAATGTGATGGGAATTAATCCAGATTTCAAGGTCAGGGAAACTTTCTGGAGGACATGATGCCTTAGGTAAAGAAACCTTGGGTTCTAGTTAGTCAAACAACAGAAGCACATTCTAGACAAAAGAAACATAAAATGTGAAGGCTTAGCAGTGAAAGAAAGCACAGTACTTTTCAAGAGTTGGAGGACATTTATTACAGAGGAAGCTGAGAACAGAATGTGTATGCATTGGGGAAGAATAGATAGAAGGGTGGAAGTCAAGAGAAAAGGAAGGTTAGGAATAAAAGATAAAAATCAGGAGAGTTTGGCAAGAGCCAGACCATTCAGGGCTTTATTAGCTAAATAAAGAGCTAGAATTTATCCTGAAAAAAATGAAGATCATTTAGAGGCTTCAAGCTGCTGAATGACGTGACAAAGTTCCTGCTGAAGAAAGTTTGCCCTTGTTGCATATTGGCAAGACTGGAAGGAGGCAGGCTAGTAAACAAGCACCTGAAACGAGAAGCTGATGCTAAGAGGCTGCTCCGGATGTATTTTGCCCACGAGCATATCCATGCAGTCTTTATTAATCTGGACAGGAAGACAGGCCTGCCAGCTTATCAAACTCATGGCTTCTGCAGCATGGAACCTCTTCCAGGAAACGTCTCTTCACCCTTATTGCCATAACAACTCTAGTGGCTACTGTTGCTATCCCTTCTGAGGTTGCCACAGAACGGGCCTCCAAAAGGTCGGGGAAGACAGGCTAGTTCAAAACTGGTCTGTAGAGAAAGGGTGAAAGAAGGAAGACTACAGCCAAGTGGGACGAGAACTGGACAAAGACTCAGACAGAGCAGAGATGTGAGCCAGAGATTGGAATGAGAGGCACACACTGCTGTGCTCCCCCCACAGACCTGTGGGTTACCAAGAAAGAGGGCTAAAAGCGTCTCTGTGAAGTTCACATTTCCTGAAGGGAGAGCTGAGTTTAAGCCCCTGTAAAAAGCCAACTGGAAAAATGCTTATGATTTAGGGTGGAGGGAATCAGTAGAAGAAAGAAAAGTAAACAGGTCAGCCACCCTGGGTCTTTTCATTCTTGGAGAGCTTGAAAACTTGATTTTGCAGGATGCACAGGAAAACAGTTGTTGACTTCCCACTATTATGCTCCACTCGATTTACTGCTTGGAGAAAATAGCACCACTTTGTTGTTCAGATTCATAGCAACAAATGCAAATATTCAGCCAGAGTTCTCGAATTAGTATCCAGAGAACTCTGTGTGTGTGTGTGTGTGTGTGTGTGTGTGCGCGCGCGCACGCACGCGTGTGGGTGCGCATGTGTGCGTGTGTCTGCTTGCATGTACATTTGGTCTCCCTCGCTTGAAACACAATGTAAAAGAGTAAGATGATTCACTCACATTACACCTCTTTGATCCTAGTAGTCTAAACATTTGCACAGTCTTTTGTTTCAAACCTAGAACTCCTCATAGTAAACACTTTTTGAATCTCAAATCTTTGTGCCTGACATTAATTAACTGTTAAAGTGCAAATTTACTGATTAATGCACTGGCTAAACAGGTTTCTGTTTCCTTTGGATTTCACGAAAAGAACTTGCCACCCCCTCTATGAAACTGATAACGACTGACAACTGATTAGAAAATGCAAAACTAATTAGAATGGGTTCAAAGGGGATTGTTTGAGTCACTTACATTAATGCACATTACAGTTAAATATCTGTCAGGTTTTCCATTAACCCTCTTGCATTTGCATCTCCAGGATCAAATCTATTTCTTAACCCTACATCCTTTCTTTTCCTAGTTGGAAACTTGGTATTCAACAGGCTAAATTGCCAACTAATGCTTTAAATGCATAGCTCTTATTGATGAATCAGACACACAGACAAAGACTTTGGAATGAGAGTAATAGAAGCCATTTCCCTAACTGTGGAGTTGAACCCCGTGTATTATGATTCCAAGGCTAACGTGTTCTTCTTGTTATTGTGTTTATTTCTCCACTGAAGAATACAGGCGTTAATTATTGCTTTATGATAATTCACTCCACTATGCTCTGAGCTATTAACACACTAGAACAAAATAAAATAGAAATGAAATACACAAAAAATCGAGTTTTATTCTACTAAAAGCTAAAACAGCATGTTTAAAATTAAACTTTTTGACTTAGGGGAAATGTCCCTGTGATTTTTGCTCACTTACTACATAAAATGGATTGTTAAGGATTAAGCAATGTAGCATACAATATCCTATGGGAATCTAAGTAGGACAGATATCTCCTTCAGAGAAAAAGCTCACTGAAGGGAGGGACTATGCCTTCCTCATCTTTTTAAATAAATTGGTGCAAGGTCATCATTTTATCTTTTAATCCCAAATTTCTGGCACATTGTAGGAGCTCAATACATTTTCATCACATGAATGAATGATTGTGAGAATTATGGTTTCATCCTATTGTGAAACTGACAGTGACTCTGAATGGGTCTTAAATCCTAGTGGATGACATTAAAGAAAACGAAAAAGAACAAATTTTCTTTGTCCTTTAAAAAAACTAAAAAAATCTACAGAAATTTTTGCTTTAAAAATTAAGTTGTGTATCTACTTCCTTGGTACTTTTCCATTTTTATTTGAGATCAGATGTACCAAAAAGCTCATCAGCAAATTAACCTAGTAACAAAAGCAGGATCAGCCTGCAATATGATGAAAATAGTTCAATTTAAAAATGTTCTCTGATTATTTAATTCTTAAGTACTTTTGAAAATTTTTATGTGTCCCCTTATTGCACCAAGATTCCATCTTTGTTCCCAGTTGTAGCAGTGGTATCCAGAATTGTGCCTGGCACATGACAGGCATTAAACATTTTTTTTTTTGAATGAATGAATAAAAGCTATTGCCAGAGTTAAGAGTGAAGCAGAGCCCAATTTAGCCTAGAATCTTCAATTTATTGCTTCTGGTATGGCAGACCATACAAAGCTTAGAGATCTGTGAATTCAGATAAATCAATTTCAATGAATTTGACTGAAAATTCCTTCCTGCACCAGAATTGACTTAAATGTTGCCCCAGGTACTGATTTTACCTGGGAATATAAAAAATAGTGAAATTTCAAACATATATCACCAAAAAGGCACTGGGACACAACCCAAAGAACGTCTCTTTCTTTAACTTGGGTAGTGTAGTACTTAAGCCAGCCTAGATTTTAAAAAGAGGCTAATTACTAAATATAAATCTAAGCACAAGGTTTGACCCTTCTGAGCCTCAGTATCTTCACCTGTAAATGCATTGATAATATTTGCCATTTGGGTCATTTGTGTATGGTACAGAATTGGTGATATGTTAAGACAAACAAAACAATAAAATGTACAAAATACCTCCTGATAACTTTTCCTATTAAGATTCTTCAGTACCAATTATATTAGCATACATACCTGGAAATTCACTCTGTATCCTTGTCTAAGTTTTGTTTTTTCTGGAGTATTAAAAACAAATTTTTCTTTCCTTTGTAAACTTATAATTGATGAAATATCAAAGGTAAAATGAAAATGTAAGCATAAGCCTGCATTAACCTTTCTCCCTTTGCGAAAATTCAGTCTAGATTAGTAATAATGGAAGCTGTCAAATTCTCACTAGTCATTTGCAATAATCCCCTACCCACTTTCATGTTTCAATCCCATCTTCACTCTAGAATCCATGTCACTTAAATTTACTTTGATGAGATGCTCTACCTGATTGGTTTCATTCTTGGGTTATGAATGCACAGTTTCTGAGCATCTTTAGGACTTTGTCTTGGCTTTGTCTTTGGCCTTTTTTGCTCCTAATGTTCTCCAACTTGCTTCCCACCTCTAAACCCAAATTAAACAAGCCTAATTATAGATCTTTTGGTCACCCACTAGCCTCCGGGATAGGCATGACTTGGATGCCATTTTATTGCAAAACATTGAAATCAAGATTATTGTCCCATTAAAAAGGCACTTTTAGCTGATGCAAGGTTTCTATCTCCTTTTTGGTACTTTCATTTGAGTAATAAGGTTCAGAAGTAGTGCCAGTACATATGAACTAAAGTGGTTCCTCCTACACCACTCAGCCACTTTGAAAACAAATTTCTAAATTAATAAAAAAAGAAAACAAATTTCTGAGTGTTCATCTTTAAAATCAGACATATACAAAATTACCTTACAGAAGTAGGGAAGAGGACATTGGAATACTTGCTTAATTTATACCAAGAATTGATATGGAGTAGTGAAGATAAGTTTGTGTAGGTAGAGAGAGTTGGGGGAGGTTCATGATTGAAGAACTTGGCTTTAAACTAGGAGGAAATGTACAAATTATGTTTCAGTCATAACAAACCATTCATTTTCTGGCTGCCTTCCCTCCCAGAAGTTTTAGACATGGGAGAATTCTAAACCAAATATAGAACCCACTTTAGTTGCATGGATCTAATGTTAGAAAAATTTTATACTTTAAGTGACTGATTATATAGTTCTGAAACAGATCACGTTTTGATTCAAAAGGTAAGAACTTTTGGAGTGAATCCTCATGAGCTCTAGTCAGCCAAGACTCTCGCACACTTTAATAAGTGTTTGAAGACTTGAGTCAGAAATTCATGTGTTGTACCCATCTCTTTTCCTCTTTCATAGCCCTCAAGTTGGGAAAAGAAGAAAATCATATCCAGAAGGTCTCTATTTGCTAAACTCCAAAATATTAGTGAGACAAGAATCTACTATGGACATCTTATGAAACACCAAATAACATTTGTTCTCCTAGTCAAAGCATGAAACAATAAAGACAAATCCACCAATATGATTATGCTGCATCTGTCCCTCAGGCATCATTCCCATGAAAGGGAACAGATGTAAGTACACAGGAAAGTGAGAGGGGCATGGGAAACCCCCAAATTCAGCTTTTGTCTGAACATTTGGATCTACCTGGGTTCAGAGCTCTGGAAGAGAAGTTCATCTTTACACATCTACTGAGTAAACTGCAAATGACTGATGAAGCAATTCCATCTACCATTTTGTAGCAGAGAGCCAAGATTTCTACCATTTCTAAGGCTAAAATTTTCCAATTAGCAAATCCCACAATAAATTTTCCTATGTTTGCCACAAAATGATTTGGACAACCAGAAAAAAACACTTGACTAGTATTCTTATTTAAGACACTTCGATAAATTTAAGAGTTGTCTAATCCTCAACCCCTTCTCTTACCTATGATGTTGGTCATCAGTAACATGTACTTATCTGTTCTGGTATAAGAACACACATTTTCATTGTATACTATAGATTGTAAAATTAAAACTATTCTAAATTGAAAAGAGTTACCATAAGAACTAGAAAAATCTTAGATATATGTATAACAAATGAAAATTGCTTTTCTACAGTATCATCTTGAGAAGCAACTCATTTTTTTAGTTATCTCCTTCAGAGAAAGTTCATACACTGCCCTTGAAATACAGCCTTGTCATATCATAGTTATTCCTTGGTTGTGACCCAAAGCCACATTACCCAGTTTGATTATTTTCAAAAAGTCACCCTGACAGCATGAATATTATTGTTTTGGCAATAACCTACCAAATGTTCTGTGTGCCCTGCAGACAACCCACAGATAAATTCTATACCAAACAATAGTACCATTATTAGAATGCATACCCCCGCTAAAATGATTTCTTGCAAGAGGGAAGCACTTTCTTTAGTACAGAGCTCTGGTATATTTGCATAAATCTCAGACACAGAACTTTAGAGTCAGACCCTAGAAAACCATTGGCCTAGGAGGGACAATGTTCAGTTCATAAAGTTGGGTAAGTTAGTGGCCATTGCCAGCTTGTGTAGAAAAAGCCTTTAGATTGGAATGCTAATACGATTTCTACTATTTTCTAAAGGCTTTCTTGAAGAGATGGAAAATTTCCTGGAATCATATGCATTATATGTGCTCAGAAATATAAAAATGATCCCAGGCATTGACAGTTGTTGATCTGGCCATCAGCACACATTGGTGTGCTTGGATCCTGGGTGCAGACTAAGAGGACAGGAGAAATGTATGCATCGCTTATACCAACAAGTGTGTCAGGAAACAGGAAAGAGGCTATTGGAAGTGGCACTGAGGCTCTCAAAAAAAAGAGCTAATGGGACACCAAAGGTATATATTTCCTGTTGTGAACTGTGTGTTTTTGTTAGTTCCATAATGTGTATCATCAAGATGACCAAATATCACATAAATTTTTTAAAAATTACTTTCTTTAACAGCTCTGAAGGTTAGAGGAGATTTTTTAATCTTTAAAGATCTTAATTTTCCATGCAGTTTATATTAATAAGGCTCAATATTAGAAGAAACAATTCTTCAGAGTCCTCACAAGGATCTATAATGATTATTCATTTCCCAACAAATCCTACTTGTAACCTACTTATAATAGTGGTTGAAAGCATAGTCTTTAAAGTAGACCAACTGAATTCTGGCTCCCCTATTTATTACGTGTGTGACCTTGGGAAACTTACTGATCCCGTGCCTTACTTCTCCTACCTGTAAAATGGGGATAATGGCACTTCTTTCATATGGGTGAAATGACATACCACAAGTAAGGGAGAAATCATGCTAGACATA
>RJWT010003980.1:22500-34737 GCA_004365215.1 Cuniculus paca
GTCACTTTTCTTCTCACTTAGAGCCACTCGCTCACTCTGCTGAAGATTTCTAGGTAGCCTAATTAAGAAATTAACATAACTGAGTATACATTTTATGTCAAGTATTTTAAATATGGTTGCTTTATTTTCTTCAATCTGCATGCCTATTCCATAAGGTAGGCATTATTATTATTATTATTTAATAGGTAAGACACCTGCTCAGGGTCATATAGCTGAAAAATGGCAGACCTGGGTTGTAACGTAAGGTCTGAGTGGTTTTCCATTATTTCCACTCAGTTATTTTAGAATTAGATTGTCTAGGGCTAGGCCCCATGCAGCAGGGAGCGTCCCAGAGCAGTGAGGAGAGAAACAGCTTAGAACCTGGGAATGACCTGGATGCAGCACAAGGCTGATTTTGAACAATATATTTCTTTTCATCTAGTTTATCAGTGCCTGTTTCGGTCATTCCTTATCCTTACAAGAAGTACATAGTTATGGTGGATGTGCAGTGTTGATATAACAGGTCTTAACTTTCTACAGTTGCTGCTTGGTAACCAGAGAAAGGAACTTGATCCAAGCTGAGCCAATCAATCCCTTTCATAGGAATTGTAGACATGGAAAAGGAAAATCAAGCTGAATAGTGTTTTCCAAAACATATAAGCTGTTGTTCCATTATGTGAACGAAAACCATCTGTAGAAAGAAAGCAGAATGAAGCACAGAAGAAGCACACATTTTGATAGAAGTTTAGGTGGGTGTCTGCCTTTGTTTCATTTGATATAGTATGTCATCTTTCTTTCTTTTTTTTTTTTTTGGTACTGGGGATCGAACTCACAACCTCACGCTTGCCAGGCAGGTGCTTACACCACTGAGCTAAATCCCCAGCCCTTGTCTTTTTGAGACAGGGTCTCACTATGCCATTCAGACTGGCCTTGAGCTCACTCTGTAGCCCAGGCTGGTCTCAAACTCACAACGATCCTCCTGTCTCAGCCTCCCGAGTGCTGAGATTAGTATGGCGTCTTTATAGTAAGTTCTTCTGTTTGCCTGAGCTAGTATGAACTATGTCTCTGTCACTTTCAGCCAACAGTTTTTGTGTCCTCTGAGACTTCACATTCAGTGGTGAACAATTTGTAGCAAGGAGCAGGGCACACTTTTATACCTGGACCTGAAACTTCCTCCATCTCCTTCTTTGCTGTCTCTATGATTTGTTGAGTCCTAATCTTGTCTACTTATTGGCACGGACAGCATCATCACAGGACAATGTCAGCCATCAGCACATTTGGCAGAAACTCAAAGCAGCCACTGTCAGCCCTCCTGGGTCAGAAAGATCACAGACCAGAAAGATCCAGCCATGTTGCCTCCGATTTATTTCAGCCTTTTGGAGGTTCATTTGCAACTAGTAAAGAACAAACAAAAGACTACATTCTTTTTTCAGGTTTAGGTTATCGCCCTTGATTTATTTTCCACCCCTTTAAAAAAACCTGTTCTGCCAGATTCTCCCATTGCTCCCGCCACTCCCTGGGCAGTGCAGAACACACTCTGGGAAACTCTCTCCCTACACCATCAGCATTGCAGGGGCAGTAACAGAATTAGGAATGGCTGCAGCGGTGGGGACAATAACAATAATAATCCCGTCATTTATTAAGGGCCTGTGTACTAAGCATCCTGCTAATCTTTGTATTACGAATCTCACTGAATTCTGAAGACTTATAGATTTCTCACAGTTCTAAAGGTTGATACTATTTCTACCCTTCTGCCTATTTTGCAAATAAGAAAAAAAACTGAGACTTTTCTAGGTCACACTCAGTAATCAATGAAACCAGGAATCCAACCGAGTGTTCCCAGTGCAGAGCCTGTCCTCTGTAGAAAATGGCACTCTTGGTACTAAAGTGGTAAATGCTACCCACAGTCATGTGCTAAGCAGTTCTGTATAACCTAATCCTGATTCTGCCTTTAACTTGCTTTGCCACTTCAGGCTAGATACTGTATATCACTTCTGTGGGCCATAGTTTTCTCCTTTATAAACAACGTTATCTTCAAGATCACTTTGCTCCCAAACTCTGAAAATAATGAGCAGTGAGGGAGTGTAAGTTATTCTTCGTGCATGGCAATGTAAGGCCACCACCAAGCACAGCTGGAGAGATGAGTTTAGTGGAGGACAGAAAAAGTGATATGCATTTCTATTAGGATAGAAGACATCTTACTAAACCTCCACTGGGCATCACATTTCAGCTAGTGAATTTGGCGGATGTGCTGAGTCAGAGGTAGGCTATGCTCTGCCTTCTAGATGTTTATAGTGATACATAAATTGCCAAGCCCTGTTGAATACACAGATGTAGTAGGCACAAAATTGCTGGCACAATACAATCTAAATGTTTCTCAAAGTTTACCCTTTGCTTTGAAGTATTTCCCTTACTTCCATCAGATACATGGTTCTGAATTATGGTATGACCATGGTGGCAAACCTGTGGCACATTTGTAACTGTGAACTGTTTGTATCATCTGAAAGCTCAGAAGGTTCACCATCAATGGTATAGCCTCTTTTTACAGGTTCTTGTGAAAACGCAAACACTACAGAAGCAGGAGAGGAGGAACAGAGTTAGCCGTTGATGTCTCAGTGAGAAATAGTCTCTCAGAACATTCTATGCTAACTTATCAGTACAAGAATAAACCCCTAAGGGAACAAGACTCTATCCGAATGATGGTCAATGAAGACATGGGTTTAAATAGAGAAGGGCACAGCAGGACTGGAGGAGTTGGGAGCTCCACAGTGGGGACCTTTTGAGTAGCTGGGGGAACAGAGAAGGAAGCAAGGCAAGGGCAATTCATGTAATTGCAGTATAATAAGGTAAGGGCAATATATGTGCCCAGGGACAAGACACCAGCAAATTCCAGAAAATAGCTAATCTCATGGAAAAGGTAGAAGGAAGGATCTCTAAACACATCACGTACCTGGGGCTGACATATCCAGCAGGCACAGTAAACAGTATCCAGAGCCACAAGAATTCTTAGGGTTACATAAAAATGCATTAATTTATTTTGAAACAAAACAAAGTGAGTGTTTAAATTAAATAGATGTTTTAATATAATGTTGATTTATTTACATTTCTATCACCCCCAAAATAAAATACAATTTTAAATCTTTTGTCTAGTCGTTTGCTCTCAAAGTCAAGAATGCCAAAGACTCATGAATGGCTCTCACCTAATGACCACTATGCATTGAATGCTTATTCAGACAGGTATTTTGATGTGTGGAGTCTCATTTAAGCATCTTGCAAGTCTCTGAAGCATGCCTTCTTATCCTTATAAGTTCAGAAACTGAAGTCTCTGACATTAAGTTGACCCAGTAATGATAGTCTCAATTCATAATTGCTAATCTTACTGCCTGCTTCCCTTCTGGCTTTCACCTTGCCACATGCCAACAGTGCTGTGGACACAGTAGGCAGACAGTCAAGACGAAAGGACAAGAGAAAGAAGACACACTGCATTTACAGGACAAGGGTAAGGGCATTTGGACTCCTAGGGATGGACAGCAGGACAGCATGGTGACATCACTGGCTGGAGGTTGATGGTGAAAGTTCAGTCCGTCACCTCTCAGGCTCCGATATAACAAAAGAAAGAGTAAAGGGTCACTCGGTCAGTCAGCAAGATTTACTAAGCACCCAGAGAGAGTTCTGAGCCATACACTATCAAATCATCCCTGGCATAAAGGAAAATTTGCAGATGGACAGGCTAGTGGCAGGTTACACAGTACTTCAAATCAGCACTATTTACAGTTTTTCCATTATCTAGACAGACTGAGAAGCATTTTTTATTTTCCACAATAAATCTGTGCCCTGAAATTACTACATTTAATTTGTGGGATTGTACATGTAACGGCACTCTTTCACTAGTCATCTGAAAAAAGAGGCTCTTTGGGAATGATTTTAGCACAGCAAGCCCAATCTGGTTTGCATACGACACAGGAATTCCTATATTCTTTTGCTGAGCTGCAGGATGCAGTTGCTTTTTACTCCTGTTCTGGTTCTTATTCTTCTATTTGAACACCTCAGTGCTAAGTTAAAGACTGTGATGTCTGCTGGGAGTAGACATAGACCTGCTCAGAACATGGTCCACAAGTAGTGGCCTGCCTGCCTCAGGGGCTGGAGATGGAGAAACTAAGAGCAGCTAAGGAAAATGCAGCACACAGAAGAAATGGGGTTGAGGTCCATCAGTAAACTGCTGCTTTTAAAATAACTAAGCTTCACTCTTCTAAAGGACTCGAAACATAAACTTCCTGGAGGGATTTGAAAACACCATCATTGCACAATCCTCTGGTTTCTGTTTCTTCCCTTGCTCCCTATCCCTTTTCACAAAATAAATGCATCCATTGTCTCCTGTGCTGCCCTAGAAACAGGGAATGTACCACACAAAGGTAACAATTCAGTACATAGGTCACATTTTTCCTCAAGTAGATTTCTGTCTTTCTCAACAAGGTATAAACACAAGAACCAAATTCACCACTGCCCCAATACTGAAGGGATTATCTTTGTCCCATCATCTGTAAACTTTCCTCAAGCCATTTTACTCATGGCTGATTAGAGATACGGTTGGGACAGATAACACTAGGAAGAGACCAATTCAAAACACGTTACTCTTGATTTGGTTCTTGAGGTGAATTGATTGGGCTCGTGAAATAGTACATTTTACCTAGCTCATCACATTGGAAGTGAGAGCAATTCTACCTGATTCTCTGATCCCAAAACAAGCTAGATGGGGTTTTAGGCTTTTGCCAAGATATTAAAAAGTCCCTTCTTCTTCAGTCCTATAGAGTTCTGAGATTCTTTGTATTGTTAAATACTGTTTCATGTCCATATGGTAATCAGATGTACCCACTCAGATTATAAGCTCTTCTAGGGTAGGCACTAAGTCATACACTTCTCTGAGCTTCTTTCAGTGTTTACCACAATGCTGGTCATATTACAGGTGTTCAAATAATGGTTTGTTGACTCTAGTTCTTGGGAAGCTGGATCTTCTATTAAGTGGTGACACAATGGTAAGCAGTCATCTGTGACTTGTGGGGAATATTTTCATGCCTAATTCACAAGCAATATAATGATTCTATCAGAGTTATGTTTGAATAATCATTTTCTCAAGAGAATGTGAAGTCTTGAGAACAGGAACTGTGAGGAAAATTTGCAGTATTGGTGTGAACCCATTCTGAAAAGGCACGCAAAGCTGCAGGCAGACTCACAGCACTGTTCAGTCTCCTGATGGGGCTTCAAAACTGGGTGCCATTCCAAACCTCGGCTTGACTCTACGCCTTATGTAGGTGAAAGCAGTAGAGCTGGGAAGAGTCAGGGCACATTTCCCATATAAACTTTAGAATCATGTATTTTCACTCCCGGAAAAAAAATGTGAGGTTTGCGTTTTTGGTTGGTTGGTTGTTTTTGGGTCTTGCTTATTGTTATTGGTGGTAGTGGTAGACGGGTCAGAAAAGGTATGTTAGATGGATCTGAAAAATTTGTTTCATAACTTTGTTCTGTAAAGTTTGGACCCTGAGAAATATGATCACTTGAGTATTACACAATCACCATTCTTTATGAAATCCAAGATAAACTTTTATATAGAAGCAACAACACTGCAAAGTCAGAATCTATGCAGAGAAAACCAAACAGCAAATCATCCTCATAAATATACTAAATACAAAGCTCCCTTAGAGTCTGCATTTCTTTGACACCTTCTCTTTCTTAGTTTTAATGTATGGTTTATGGTAGATTAACTAAGAGTCTTAGAATTTACTTCAGAAGTTCACTCATCATTATAGGACAGAGAAAGGGTATTTTATACCAGCATCTTCTGAGTAAGGACACTTCTGTCACCTCCCCTTGAAAAACATTTCAAGTTTACCATCAACCAGCAAATCATTTGTTGAAAGGAAGGAGATGAGAACCAGTGTAGCACTACCTCAAAGAGGGAAACATCCTATTTTATCAAGGCAAATGGGAGGCTGCGGGATCTAGAAAGAGTGTGAGATTCAGCTGCTAATAAACCTGTGCTCCCAGTGCTACTCTCCTATTTGTTGTATACACCCAAACCAACGACTTAAGTCATCTGTATGATATGAATAATAATACTTAATGTCTCAAAGGTTTACAGCAGATTAGCAACATGTGTATAAAGTACCAGCAGTGAGTATACCAACTTGGAGAAGAGCTTCTTCAGTAGGCAAGGCAGACCTGAACCTAAGTTTGCCTGATATTTCCCACAGCAATTCTGGCTGTCTTATGTGCCAGGCATGTGCTAGAAAAAGCAAAATGAAAATTAAAAAATTAAAGTTTCCTGTCATCTGTAAAATTGGAAATTGTTCATTTATTCATTCAAACGATATTTAGTTAGCATCAAGTATATATTCGATAAGAGTGTCTGTGTCATAGGAGTATTGCAAAGATCAGATAATCAAAGATCAAAAAGAGTCTAGAACATTGCTCCTAACATATCATTCACAATAAGTATTAGAACTGGCACAAACAAATCTGTCTGAAAACAAAACCAAAGCCAATAGTGCAATGTGGTAATTTCTCTGCAGAAGTGTGGATGGGATTATCACCACAGAGGAAAGGGAACTGTGCCTTGAAAAGCTGGCAAAGGATTCTCACTCCCTTGCAACAAAACCCTCCTCAAATATACAGGTGAAATATGATGTTTCACAATGCTCTAATCTTTTCATGTTAGTGTAAACAAAATTTGTGTCTAACAACAAGAGAATGTTTTCATTAAATTAAAAAGTACTTTCCCATGTAATCTACGTTAAGCAATGTTGTTCCCGGTCCAGTCAGTTGATGATATCCGGTTTGATTATGCTGCTGACTCTATGCTCAGTCACCCTGACTAGTTGCTGCAATCATTATAGGGTAATAACCTCCAGGAGTCATTCAGGTATGGACTCTGTGTTTAACACAGAAATTAACAAGCTATTCTATGAAAGCCTGAAAAAAACAGATGCTTTGTGCATGAAATAATTTAACCATGACTTTTTTTTTTTTGCCTAAAATATATCGAAGTGAATTCAAAGTAAATGCTATGTCCAAAATGTTGGTAATTTGCTTGAAATCTCTAAAAGTCTCCCACAGTTGAATGTACAATGCATTATCATTAATCAAGTTGCTTCTCTTTCCCCCTTAGCTTGGAAAGCTTAGTCTAAAGTGCTTTCTCTACAGGGTCCAGCTCAGGATTTATCCTACATTTTCTCCTTCTTTTTTCTTTGTTATTTAATGATTTCAGCATTTTCTATTTTATACTGTTCGTGGTAATTACAAGTTCTTTCCTTCAGTATGATTTCAAAAGTCAATGGAAGTTAAAGTATCTTGTCTTTCTCATCCATTCCCACAAGGCAAGGTTGGCTCTAGCCCAGAGAAATGCTCCCTGACTGGATGGTGATTTGTCACATTGGGCAGTTAATGGTCAGAGAACATCAACTGAGTCAGTTTATGGGGAATATATGTTTCTCTGCCAATGATTATGAGCCACACCCCATTTTAAACCATACAGCAGATTCTTAGCAACTCTATGTCCAATTGTAGAGCTGTTGGATATTAGGGCAGTGCAGAAAGTTTTTCGAGAAAGAGGTAAAACATGGATATTGCAACAGTTTGCCACTCTGCTTGTATTGGCATGAATTAGATTCATTCCAAAATTGTCTTGGTACCAATTAAAATCTCAGCAAAACACATACAGAAGAGCAAGGGGTGTCACATCCTTCCAGGGTTGTCTGTTCATTGTTTGGGGATTTAAACATGGCTGCTAAAGAGCTCCATCTTTTTGTAAAATAATACGAAACACAGCCACCCTTAACTTCATGACGGCATCTCTCCTTCCATCTTTACTGGCTCACCCAATTTACACGGGTATTGAAAGTCCCTACATTTCAATCTCTTTTTCTCAGATCATATTCTTCATTTCTTTTTAGGTTTCTTCTTTTTTAAGCATAGTGAATGTTATGGTTTGTATATAGATGGCCCCCCCAAGCCTCATGTAGTCATGGAAGCGGCTGAATCTAGCATTTATGATTGATTCACTGTGTAGCACTGGGATTGGCAGTATGAGCTCTGCACCCGCCCAGGGGTGGAGCCGACATACAATGCAAGGTTGGAATGGGGGCGTTTTTTCCCTCTTTGGCAAGGTTTGCTCTTGCCGCTTGCAGCCGCCATGAACGGCTGTCCCCTTTTGCTCTAGCTGCTGCCTTGAAGTGTGGCCCCAGTGTCATGCCACCCTGCCTTGGAGCCAACTGATTATGGACTGAAATCCACAGAAATTGTAAGCTAAATAAACCTTTTCTTCCCTAATTCTGGGTGTCAGGTGTTTGTCTCAGCAATGAGAGAAAAAGTAAT
Organism: Cuniculus paca; assembly: GCA_004365215.1. Lineage (NCBI taxonomy): Eukaryota > Metazoa > Chordata > Mammalia > Rodentia > Cuniculidae > Cuniculus > Cuniculus paca. The sequence goes on from RJWT010003980.1 coordinate 30,847, forward strand.
CAATACAGTGAAATACTGAGTATCCTCCACCTGCAGTCTCAGAATTTCATCCTACATCTTGCCTCTGTCTGCCCTTGTGAGATCTCCACCCAGCAACCACATGTGCTGTCTCCTTCCCATATCCAATCTCTAGCTGCAGCTACACTGTTCTCATTTTTTATCTTTAAGAACACAAAATTTATTTCAGCATATATGCCTCCCTCTAACCGGCATACACTCATCCTCCTCTTTTACTCCTCCCCTTACCCTTAAATCACACCTTAAGGTGGCCCTAGCAGAGACTCTTTTTTTCATGATAACTCTTTCTAAAGAACGTTTTCATTGTTGTCATCCAGTGTAGTTTCTTGGTTATTTCATTTATAGTTCTTATTTAAATTTCCAGATAGAATGAAAGAAGAGAGAGGGAACAGAAAGATTGATTCTTAAAGCGTTCAAGTCCTGGTTCTAGTACTGTTGGGAAACTTGAAATATTACATTTTCTATAATTAAATACCCAGTAATCTTCCAACAAATATCCCCCATGCATTTTTTTCTTTTGTCTCAGAAACTTTAAGAAAGTATCTGTTATTTGCAACAACCAATCCTAACTTAAAAAAAGATGTAAGAAAGCCAATCATTATAGTTAAAATCCTCATAACATAAATGCATATTTTTCTTGATTGAGCAACATTGAAAAACTGAAGAAAGGCTAAAGGCACAAATTTGTTTTCTCTATTAACTTTCTATGTGCAGTCATTAATGTAACTTTCCTACAGCCTTTTTGAAAGAAGAGTGTTATCACTGAAGAGTAAGACCTTGCTGTTCCATAACAGCAGAATTCCAGCAGGGTTTCTATTGTCTTCGTACATCTGCATGTGGCATTCCCAAAGCAAGTCTGGAGATTACATCTCCACCACTCTCCTCAATGCACAAGAACACTCCGAAAATAAAATTCCATGTGAATCATGTTTGGACAACCCAGGACTACGCCATGCTAAGTGGTTTGAATGCAGTCACCTGGAGACAGAGCCAGTATAAGCAGACTTTTTAAGAGGTCCCTGCAATTTCAGGCTCATCTTTAACTCCATTACAAAAGAATGTTAAGCAGCATTTAGAAGGTAGTTGGACGAAGTACTTGAAAGCACCAAACAGCTCCTTTGTCGTTTTTGGCAATGATGTCGTCATTCTTTTGAAAGTTTTGAAGAACTAGTTTTCTTACAATGCAGTATATCTAGGTTCAATATAAAGTGTTGATGTGTTTTTTTCTAATGTTAGCCTAAATATGAACAAATGATATAGGTAGGTACTCTCTTAGAGACTATCTCAGCTTTCACTTGAGTCTATATTTATTTTCACAATAAAGACATATCTAAGGGAAAATTGCCTAACTAGCTTTGTGAAACATGAGCAGGTTTACAAAGATATTTGGTTATATTTGGAAAAAAAAAAAAAAAGAAAAGAAAAGTCCAAACCTACACTCTGGGCAATTTAAATCTTTTTATATAAAAATGAAAATTTATAGAAAAGTCCCTTTGCTTTCCAAGAAGATCTGAGCATACACTTTTTCAACTATGCATTAAAATCTCACTATTTGCCATACACTTATGGAGAATGATTCTTGATTAAATGACATTAAATGGGAGACAATGAAGCCCTTATATTGTTTGCAGTTCAACTGCTCTTTGAAGCAATGCCCTATAGCGGTACAATGCCCTCACTTTGATCTAACTTGCTCAGCCCAGTAATTATATGACTTAGATGAATTCTCCACCTGACAGATTCTAATTCTTCATGTGTGGCCGTATTCTTTGAAGAAGAAAAAACCCCACCTATATGAAAAAATAAAACTTTTAGCAAGTCTAAACTGTTAATCAATGGTAATTCTTTTGTCAAAGAAATAACATGGGAAGAGGGCCTGCACCACTGAGAGCTACTGCTCCCCAAAACTTCTTTTCTCTGGGCTTTTGACAATGAGTTAATATTCATCATCTTCGGAAAGTGAGAAAGTGAGTGTGTGTGTGTATGTAGACTGTACTAACCTGGGACTTTGTATCTGCTAACTCACTGTCCCTGATGAGAGAGAGGAAAAAAAAAGAAAAGAAAAAAGACTGCAGACTCCATTAAGAATGGGCATGAGATAATCGGACATGTAAAAGAGCTCATTCAGCACCATTTTTAAAAGAAAACTGTTCACTGTGTTGCTCGAGTCTGCTTAAAATATTAAAATCACAGTCTTAATTCATGAATTTCCTAATCTTCAAAAATACTGCTGCAGTTTATTTCACTTGCCTTTTAGATGCAACACAGAATAGCTTTAATCCAAGGAAACTCCATAAACCGCTTTTAATGCAAGAGTCAGCAAGATTGATGCCACTGGAGCTTTGAATCCTAGCCCAAAATACACATTTCTTCACTGAACCTCCCTCACTATTACTATCTTATATCCACTAGTTAGATTTCTAGGGGATAAAATGCTTTCTTGCCCATGATAACCTCTGTATTTCTCATGTCACTATATATGCCCTCACAACCTCAAAGATAGCCTTTCTCTTTGACCAGTGGATTTTCTTCTCTAGCCTTAAATCTCAGCTCAAAACTTTTTCCTTTTCAGAGCTTAGTTATAAAAAAAGATAAAGGCTGGCCCTTCTTTGCTTTCTGGCTTCCTGTCTTGCTACACGGTCTCCTGTTGTACATACTCCTAGTATGATGTCATCACCGTAAGGTTCTTAAAAAAGGACAAATGAGACCAATTGATCTGGGACTTTCCACCTCCAAAACCATGATCTGTATTAGCCTTTTTTCTTTATATATTACCCAGCCTCAGAGACTTTGTTGCAGACATGGAAAATGGAATAATGGTTTGTGGGGGGAAAACTCCCACACATGTGATGTCAAATGTATTCTGTAATGAGTAAGAGTAGAAAAACACTGGTCTTGACAATCTTTAACAGGCAGCTATTATTTATTTAATCTTCTCAGTCTCTTATAAGACTGAGATGAATCTGCAGTAGGAAAGAAGATGAAAAAAAAAAGTAGTTGACTACTCAGTAGAAGGCATGGTCATGGCACTATCTTGTTGGATCCCCTCTCTCATTTACCATTGGTATAAGCTTGGGCAAGTTATCTGGCTTCTGAACCTTAATAGTCTCATCTGAAAAATATACATAATAAATATCAAGTCAATATGAAATTAAATAAATCCATGCAGAGTACTTAAAGCAGTTCTTGACACACAGAAACTGCCCAATAATACCAGCTGCTATTATTATGATTATAAAATACAATAGCCTTGAGAGATACATACTTTCATTTTACAGATGAAAAAACGAAACTATTAAAGTTTCAGTAACTTGAATAATATTGCCCACCCAGTAGTTGAGTCAGAATGAGTTTACTGAAAACCCAAGCTCTTTACCAAAATGTATCCACTGGAAGAAACTTCATTTTACTGACAGGGGGTGATTCCAGGCAAACACTATTATAACAGCTATGTCATTTGGGAATTGTACATTATAGACCAAGCTGAGTGAGGCAAGCTTTGGACAACTAGTAGAAAATGAGGTTCAGTGAGACGCAAGAGAGATCTTTTGGACTTAGACACTGCAGTAAAAGATGGGCTTAACTATGAAGACCATGGATTGCATCAAAGGATTTCAAGAAGGGGTGTGACATGATACACACATGTTCTAGAAAAATAACTCCTGTGTCTAGTGCAAGCAGATATCTGTGGTACACTAGATAGGATAGCTTAGGTCAGAAGGTCAGTGAAGTCTTGACACTCAGCAAGAGAGAGTAACACCTGGACTTGCGCTAAGGTGGTGGCAGTGGAAGTGGAGTTGATGGGGAAGAATGTGGGAATAAGAAACCCAAAAAGGTTTATGGCTAATTGTATGTGGGTAAGTGGTGTGGGGG
>RJWT010003981.1:7674-34825 GCA_004365215.1 Cuniculus paca
GAATAAGAAAAGATGTTCAGAGTTTATTTGGCAGAAGTATGGGTGGAAAGACGGCCCACTGTGAGTGAGTTAGAGATGCCTGCTCTTCTTGGTTTACTGTTGATGAGGGGGTTCAAAGGCTCAGGGGAATGGGAATGCTGGAGTGGATTTGTCATGTCAAACCTAATTCTCCAGATTGGGATGACCCAGAAAGTATACGCTCCACTAACACCACAATCAAATTTATGAGGGGAGCACCAGCATCCCTGAAGAGCCCTGTCTTTGCTCTTTGTATGCTGGACCTTACAGCAGGGACCACAGTTACTCAGTTGGGAAACTTAAGGGCAATGGGTTTAATTGGATCTTTGAGTGGCAGGGGTCAAGTGGCAGCCTTCAGTGGCCAAAGACCAGATTCACATGTACTTACTACAATGGACAGCAGAAGCAGAGCAATGATCCTAATGTTCTGACATGTGTGGCCCCATGGTGTTCCCCAAAATGAAACAGAGAGGAAGCCTACTAAAGCTTTACAAGGTTTGTATAATCGAAAAAAAATTAAGGGCAAACAAACAGAAACCCACCTTAAATCATAGTAACAGAGAAAGTAACTAAGACAACTGATGATTGGCTCAACAAAAATATTTAGCACTTTTGGGCAAGCGTTAAGGATATAAATATGGAATTCATGGAGAAGCAAGCCATAAGTAACTGTAAGCCTTAAAGGAATCAATTGAACAATTCGTTTCTGAAACTTATTCAACTGACTAATACGTCCCTGGGTATTTGTACTGAAACATACTAACAAATTCAGAGCATCATATTAGTTAACGGGAAAAGCTTCCAATATGTTGCAGTAAAATGTAGTTGAAGACATTATTTTTAAATTTATGATTCCATATAAATTCTGCCAAAAGTAAGTCTGACACATTGAGCTGTTCTCCTCTTATGGTCCTGCACTTTGCTCACTTTTGTTCCAATTGGATATTTATGTATTTATGTGTTTATTTATTTATTTATTTATTTAATATGCCAGGTATGGGAGTTGGTATCATTAAGGTTAACCTGGCCTGATGGAAACCAGGGAGAGGCTGAATGTACTATATGCAACCCATAAACCAGAGTGAATGTTAAAACCAGGTTGAACTATGTATTGCAAAATAGGCTGCACAATTTGAACTGAATGGTCACCATCAATTTCCAAATCACCAACTGTTTGTGGATGGGTAGTACCTATAATTTAAGAAAAAACAGCATTTTCCCCTCTTGATGAATTTGACCTGCAGAACAGAGATAAATTTTTCAGTTAAAGAATCAATTGAAGAATTTGACTTGCAGGGACAAATTGTTCAATTGGTCCCTATCAAGGTCAAACATAATACTGTGCGGGTATAGCAGAAATGGGTTATGAGCTTCATCTAGTAGATCTCAGAAGGTTTCCTAGAGGAGATTAGTATATTAGTCACTTTTCCTTTGCTGGGATAAAATCCTTGAGACCCAAAACTTGAAGAGAGGTTACTTTTAGCCTGTGGTTTTCAGAGGATTCAGTCCATGGTTGGTGGGCTTTAAGGCAGAAATACGTGGTGGAGGGAATTGGCTCAACTTATGACCACCATGAAGTAGAGAGAGAGAAGGGAAAGGAAGAGGAGGGGCAGGGGAAGGGGAGATGAGAGGGAGGAAGACGAGGAGGAGGAGGAGGGGGAGGAGAAGCATCCAATAACAAGAATACACCTTCCCAAGTCACACCCTTAGTGACCCACCTCCAACCAGGCCCCATTCCTAACCGCATTTAGCTACCAGACTCACCAATGGACCAATCCACTGACCAGTGTAGCACCCCCATAATCCAGTCACCTTCCACACATGAGATTTGGTGGGGACATTTTAGATCTAAACCATAACACATGAATTTGAGGGAAGTCTAAGGGACAGGTAAGACCTTTATAATAGTTTCATAAGGAAAAAGGTCATCTGGATGGAACTTCAGAGAAATAGAGATTCCTGGACTCCACCTCAGACCCCAGGAGTGGAGGCACTAGCTGGTGGGCTTCCATTGTGTGACCAGAGCTGGGAACCACCAGCAACAAAGGCTTAGATCTGTTCAGATGCGAGGAGCACAGAAATCTTAGAAGACGCTCTCACGGACTGGGACTGTGAGACCAGCTATTTCTACCTCTTTGGAAGACCAAGGATAGGAATGAAATGAAGCACGAGGAGTTGTTTTCCTCTGAAGATGAAGTTGAGAGATATAAAGGTTTTCATTCAAGGTGGCAAGGAAAGGCTTTCTCTGGAACACGGAAAAAAATGCAGCTAAAACCCAGGACTAACACAACAGCTCAGAATCTCATTTGCTTATGTCAGAGGTTGACAAACTTTTTCTGTAAGAGCCAGAAAGGAAACATTTGCAGCTTTAAATACCACGTGGTCTCAGTCACAGCTATCAAAAACGTAGTGCAAGAGCAGCATTAGATAATATGTGTTAGACAATATGTAAATGAACGCCCATGGCTGAGTTCCAATAAAACTTTATGGGCACTGACATTTGTATTTCACATGTTACAAAATACTAGTCATTTTGGGGAGGGAGGCAGGCACCGTGGTGCAAGCCTATAATTCCAGCCTTTAGAAGCCTAAAGCAGGAGGATCACCACAAGTTCAAAGCCAGACTGGGTACATAGTGAGTTCAAGGCCAGACTGAACTATAAAGTGAGACCCTGTCTCAAAAAAATAAAATAAAATAAAATAAAAAGTCTTTAAAAATTTGTTTTCAACTATTTAAAAATGTAAATTCTTATTATTTACAATAACCTCAATGCCCATCAATGTAATAGGGTATTATTCAGCCTTTAACATTGAGGACATTATGTGAAGTGAAATAAACCAGTCACAAGAAAGGTAAATACTGTATAATTCCACTTAAATAGGGTATATCGCTAAATTCATAGAAACAAAAGTAGACAGAGGTTATCAAGAGCTGGGGTTGGGGGAAGGGAGTAAGACAAATCCATTCTGGAAATCAATTTCACAATAAAGTGAATCAACTTAATGATATACTTGAAAATAGTCAACCTGGTACATTTGGTTATTTTCTAAAACAACAGTTAAAAGGTAACTTCTTCATCGTAAAGCCATGCAGAAACAGGCAACAGATCTGTGGGCTATAGCTGTGCCAACTTGTGACCCATGGGTGGCCAATCTGAGGGCCAAAAAGGTGCTCCAGATCCATGCTTCTCAAATATCCTGCAGGAAACATCCCTCACAACAATACACAGGCGGGAATGCCAGTTTCCAGAGGAATCGCCCTGCAAGTCTGCAAAATTCTTTTAAATACTCCTTTAAATGAAATTCATGAGCATTTTTTTAAATCCTAGCCCATGATACATGTTGTTTTAATGTAAAATTGGCATTCACTGTAAAAATCAGTAAAACCCAAGGCTTGCTCAGGCTCGGTGAGGGTGAATAACTCAGTCAAGGCCACAGAGCTAGAACAAGGCAGGTGTGGGACCGGATCCCAGTGTCCCCCAAGCCCTGACCCCTACCCAGCCCACGGAATTGACACAGTCATCCAAGTAAGGATGGCAAACCACGTTTGAGTTCCTACCCCCGAGTCATCAACTCACGGTTTGAATATTGTTTCTTTGTTCTAGAATATTTTTATTTTATTCTAAAACCCATTTTCTTCTCCAACTCTAACTATGCTTTCTCATCTATCTGTAATTTTCCATAATGGGCCAGCGGATCATATGACTGTAGCATTTGTTCAGAATTCTCCTTTTCCTGCCTGCCCCATTACCGCCTGGAGACTTGGCCTTAATGTTTTGCTCGCCCAATGCAATGTGAGCAGAAGCAAGAGCGTGCTGGTCCTAAGAAGAGGTGTTAATGGGCATCCCATGTTATTAGACCCCACTTTCCCCTCTTAAGCTCTTTATCCACCCAGAGAGCCACATGTCCCCAGCAGTCTGTTCCTGTAGCCTGGGGCCCAGAATGAGAAGACTGGGAAGCAGACGCACTCTCGGCCTGCAGACCGAGGCCAAGCCCAGCCTAGCTGGATGCCCGTGTAGCTGCTATCAACCAAAATTCACTAAAAAAAGAGTGCAAGACAAAAAGGGAGGCTTTCTCTGAAAAACAAAAAACGTTTGCAAACTGGGAGTCACAGCCTTTGATACAAAATGAAAATGTGCTCCAAAGGAACAAAGACGGGGCCCAGTTTACACAGAAGGATTTCCCACCCCGAGTCGCACACTCTTTGCTAATGCAAATGCTCCAGAAGTGCGAGCGTGCCCGTTCCTGAGTGGCTGATATTTACAGATGACTTAGGTCATAGTTCATTGATCAGGTCTGAGTAGCAAAATGAGACTTTCAGACGATTACTCACCTCAGCAGTTGAAATAAGAACATGCAAAGGCCTGAAAGTTCAGCTTGTGGTACCTTCAAATATCAGTCAATGTTCCTTTGCTGGGATAAAATACCTGATACGCACAATTTAAAGATACAAAGGTTTATTTCAGCTCGTGGTTTCAATCCATGGCAGGCTGGCTCCAAACCAAAAACATCATGGTGGACGAAAGCCTCTCCATTGGTGGCGTAAGGAAGCAGAGAGCAAGGCAAGAACCAGAGGGATGATCTACCCTCCAAAGGCCCGGGCCTAGTGACTTACCTGCTCCAACCAGGCCCTACTTCCTTACAGCACATTCAACGTGGACCGGTCCACTGTTGGATCAATGCTGTCATGCTCCAGTGACCTCCACAAGGCCCATCTTTAAATATGTGCATTTCCCTGAGCACATTTTTGATCCAAACCAGAATACACCAGGAAGAGGGGACATGTCTGACAGCCCCACCTCAATAGCCAAGGGCTACCAGGCTTCATTCTGAATTTAGGCCCATTTAGCCACCTGGAACTCTTCTTGGAGATTTGGCTTTCCTAAAGTTCACACAACTAACTCTTGGAACTGTTTGTTATGCAGTATTACCCCAGCCTTGGCTGACTAAGAAACCCCTTCTTTAGGAACCAGGGTGCTGATTTTCTTTTGGAAATCTGTCCCTCTTCCATTCTTCATCTTAGGGTTTAGCTGGGTTGACTCTTTCATACCCTCGAGGCATCACACTGACCAACTCTCATTTCTCAAACTCACCGATTTTATGCGTGGCCTCTGATGAGCTCCTAGCAGTTCTCATCAAAGCTGAGACAGCTTTCTCTCAGCTAACAGAATTGTCCGACCTTAAACTGTTACAGGTTAGAAAGAGCTCCTGAAGAAACCTTACTCAGAAGCTACACAATTCTGATTCTTGACTGTTTACAACAAAGGTACCAAACCTCTGGGCTGCTTCTTCGGTAGTGAGAAGGAAATCATGGAAAACAAAGTTTTCTTTTAGAATGCAAAGAAGCTGCAGTTGTCTGAAAGTATGAGTGATTCTCTGGGCTTTGAGGACGATCAGAGTCAGTTCTGAATTATTCATTCATACATGAAGAGATGGGAGTAGGGGGATGGAGACTCCAAAGCACTAGCAAAATGGAGCAGAAGGTACAGTGATTTCCCATATTCCCACTGTCCCCACACACAAACAGCCTCCTGGATGGAGGGTTCCATTAACAATGGCCCTCCCCAGTGGTACGTCTGTGAGAAATGATGACCCTACCCTGACTCATGATCACCGAAGTCCATCATTTATCTTAGGTTCACTCCCAATGTACACTCTGCCTCTGTGAGGTTGTGTCAAATGGGTCATGACAAGTGTCCACCATCACAGAGGCACTCAGGGTAGTTTCACCGCCCTGTGACCCTGGCGCTCTGCCTGTCCATTGTCTCTACCACAAACCCTGGTGTCCACCCATCCTTTGACTGTCTCCATCACTGTGCCTTTTCCAGAATGTCACACAGTGGGAATCATACGGTATGCAGCCTTCTCAGACTGGTTCCTTCCAAGCATTCAGTTTCTAAAATAAAACAACATGGGTTCTTAATTGTGTGTGTGCATGTGTGTCTGCGTGTGTGTGCATGCATGCGTGTACATGTGCGTGTGTGTTTCTGAGCAGGATAATAAGTCTACATTCTCTCAGTCCACAGACAGCTGGACCATATAGGGGCACAGTGTGAATTCTGTTGAGTGACAGGAGACGCTGACTTGGGGTTTAAAACAATAATCCCCAAAGTGGAAAATTAGCTGTGGAAAATCAAAGGTTGATAAACAGCCCTCTTTCCCATACCTTCTCCTGCTTCAGTCTCCTAACTGAACCCCACCCCCAGCCCCCACGTTTTCTCATCCTTCTCAGAGGTCTGTCCACCATCAAGTCCCCACCCACCGATGTCCAAGTGGATTATCCGTATCAGTCAGGAAACAAAGATCTCGAACCTATCAGTGAGGTACTCTGATAGGCTGGGGAAGACCAACTTCAGGAAAATACAATCCCTGCCCCTTAGAAGCTCAGACGTAATAGTAGTGAGGGATTTGTAAACAAGCTTTCAGCGAGATTGCAAAAAATAGAAACAAGGCAGGTGTAGGAAATATTAGAAGGTGGTCTTTTTGAAAGGACTCGAGCCCTGCCCTCAGAGAGTCTGTCTTAATTGGTCTGGGTTGAGAATGTTGTTGGAGAGTGTTCCAAGCACTCCCCAGGTGACTCTAATGTAGCCGGGCTGAGAAACACCCAGACAGACAGAGTCAGGGACCTGGGGGTGAGGCCCAGCGACCAGGGCTTTAACGAGCCCCTGGGGTCAGGCTGCTGCACGATGAAGTTTGAAAAGCCCTGGTCTGGAGTGCAGACTGGAAGGTTCTGGAAGGCTTGCAGTTGGAGCACAGGGCTGAGGGTGAAGGGCTCTTCAACAGGCACCCCCTCCCGGAGTTCTCCATTCACAGCCTGGGAGGACAGTCTGGGGACCACAGAACCTCCCCAGGGAGCCCTGGCTTTGGGCTGCTGGTCCCTGCCGTGCCCCCTGAGCTCCTAAGCACAGGGAGGTTAGGACTGAGTTAGGCCACAGTGACGACCAGACAGGTCTCTTCCTGAGAATCCTAGCTGGCACCTTGTGGCTCCTCGTCCTTCGCCCCAAAGGGGGCCTCCGCTCTGACGCTGTCCCTCCCCTTTAAGCCCTAGACAGGAACTGAGTCCTGCACCATCCCCAGACAGAAACTGCCTCCTCTTGGGCACTTCCGACCTCTTCTCATCCCAGTCACGCCTGACCACAATCAAAGCAGCCCCTTTCCCAGAGCAACCCAATCCTGAACCCCACTGCTAGGCTCTGCTGCTCCCCGCCCCCCAACTCTTCCAGCTGACAGAAAACAGCGAGTCCAGCGGCCTCGTTTCCACTTCGCGGTGGTGGTGGTGGGGGGAGCGCTTCCCGGGCCACCTCCCCTGCAGGGCGCGACCCCACCGCGGTGCCCAGCGCAGGGACCCCCACCCCAAAAAGGAGGGGGAGCCGGGACCCAGTCCCCGCTGCAGCCCGGGGTCCAGGGCGCATCACGGGAAGCTTCCCGGCGGGGAGGGGCCAGGCGTCACCGTGGGTCCCGAGGCTCCTCCCCTGGGGTGGCCGAGCAGGAAGCGGGGCGCGGCGCGGGGCGCGGGGCGCGGGGGACGCGCGGGCTCGGCGGGCAGCCCCGGCGCACAGCCGCGGCCCGGGCGCGCGGCGCGGGGCGGAAAAGCCTGTTTACACAGCCTGCACACCGCCCGGGGAATAATGCAGTAAAGGAAGTGAGCCGGCTCGGCCTGACTGCTCCAACTTCCTGCTCTCACACGCACCAGAGGGGGAAAGAAAAAAAAAAAAAGAGGAGCGAGAGAAAGAAAAAAAAAAGGAGGGGGGATCAGGATCTCATTACAAGAGCAACAGACCGTCTGCAGACGCCTGTCAGCATGGAAAGCCGGGGGCTTTCGCCCGGGTCCTCCTAGAAATTCCCCCGGAGAAGGATCTGAGAGCTCCCCCACATCTGGTAGGTCGCCGGGCGTCTGCCTGTTGCTGAGACACTTGCAAAGTTTCGTTTGCGGTGTTTTTTTTTTTCTTCCTTCTTTCTTTAGGGTGGTTGGTGGGGGTGGGGCGGGGGCACGCGGAGTGGGTGGGTGCGGGGGGCGCGTCCGCGCGGGAGGGGACGCGGGATGCAGTCGCCACCTCCACCGTCACTCGGGTCACCGCCGATCGCGCCGGGCCGGGGGCTGCGCCGCGAGCCCAGGGGAGGGGTCCCGGCGGCGGGCGGAGCTGGGGACGGCGCGGCGTGGGTCCCTGGGACGCGGGGACCGTGAGGCGAGCGGGCTGCGCACCTGGAGGCTGCACCGCGCTGACCTCCCGGGGGGCTGCGGCCCGCCGTCCCCGCTTCGACCCCGGTGGGCAGGGGCGCCGGCGCTGGGGTCCAGGGAGGGAGACGGGGATGGAGGAGGAGGCGGAGGGCACGCGCGGCGAGGGCGTGGGGCTGGGGGCTGCGTCCACTCCTGCAGGGCAGGTGACCCCCGCCCAGGTTACCGCCCCAGGCGCACGCCCAGTCCGTCCACCTCGCCCAGCCGGTGCTGGACCGGGTTTGGGGAAGGACCGGGCTGGAGATGGTCGTCGGGCTCCTGCCCCTTTAACTTCAGGCTGAATGCTGGCCTGTGGTGCTACTGTAACTTTTCTTGGGGAGGGGGTTGGTTCTTATTTGGGGACGTAAAAAGTAAAAATAAAAGAGTCTCGGTTTTGTTGTGTTTTCTGAACCAAATCATCCGGGGGACAAGCTGTTGGTAGGCGGCGGGTGGGGGTGGGAGCAAGAAATGCTATTTCAGAAACTGCAAAAGGGGCTTTTTAGAAAAAAAAAAAAAAAAAAAAAAAAAACGAGTGTCGGGAGAGTTTCTGGCTTGTCTGGAAACGGCAGACTAATTGCCATGCGCTTCCGCTTTGAAACTGGCAGCAGACAGCATCTTGAAAATGACTCACGAGAGGAGCTCACAAAGAAACTGTGGTTTGCTCCTTCCCAGGTTTATGTATTTGTGCCTTTTACAGTTTCCTTTGTAGTGTTCGAGGGTCCCCCGCCCCTTCCCCGCCAGCCCACTCCTGTCCTCCCTGCTTTGAAAGCCCCTGGCCGGTCTTTAACTTTCCCCCCAGATCCCCAGCCCCGGGGCGAGGGCAGACCGGAGGGGGAGGCCGAGTTGTTTTTGGAGTTGGCTGGGGAGAGGGTTAAAGGGATTCTGCTGCTGCAGGGGGAAAAAGTTCCCTGAATTTTCCACTGGCCGCTGCAGGAAGAGAGAGCCCCTTTAGTCATTGCTAAGTAATGTCTGCACACACACCAACTAATCTCATTAGGAGTTTCCGCTGCTCCGCACAGGAGGGGTTTTGTGCAGCCGCTGTCAGCCTGGGGAGCCCAGCGCTGGAGAGGGAGACAAGTTACTGCCTTATTTACTTCGAGGTGCCTTTTTCCGCCCCCACGAGCCTTTCTAGGGCAGCGTCTCAAAAACTTTCAAGTCACTTTGGCCATTTTGGATTCAGGCTTACAGGTTTTTCTTTGTGTGTGTGTGAGCGCGCGTGCGTGTGTATGTGTGTGTGTGCGCGCGTGTATGTGTGTGCGTGTGGTTTCTGTTGCCCAGACAGCTCACACACACCCGTCCCCTCTCATCTGTGCTTTGGCTTTGTCTTTTGTTTTGTTTTTTTGTGGTGGTGGTGGGGTGTCTGAGAAACCTGCCATGTTCCGGGCATCCATTAATGAGCCTAAATTGATTTCTGAGCCTTATTGCCCAACAAAATACCCTCTGATCCCACTCCTTTTCTCTCGCCTTGTGCACACATTTATTTGGAAAAGGTCAGTTATGAGTTTGAATTTATGAGGATTATAAAATCACAAATTGTGTTAGGAGGGCGTGGGGTCAGACAGTTAAGGAGACAATCCTTAAGTGTTCTTGGGGTTTCCAGTAATGATCTTGCTCACAAAACCCCCTGTGCAGAAAAAGTGATGGCTTTTCTATGCCAAATATAGTGCAGGCCTCTGGTCTTTTTTTTCTTTTTTTTTGCCTTTAAATGTTGCCTAGAAATGTGTAGAGTTGCTGAAAAGGGCAGAGTTGTGAAGAACCCTATTGATACAGTGAGGTCCCTTGATCACCAAGGACAGGTTGCCTCTTTTGAGGGTGTTGGCATTTCTTGTACTAGTGGTGAAGGGTGCCCCCAAATAGCCCAGCCAAGCCCCACCAGGGGGTGAGTCAGTGAGTAGATGCTCAGCAAATCCTTGCATCAGAGCTGTGATTAGGCTAACAGAACGTTGAATAGATGAGAAAAAGCTTTCAAGGGTGGACAGCATTCTGCAAGAGATCCCTAAGACTGGAGGTTGTACATTTCCTTTGATTAAAAAAGGAGGTGATTAGAGCTTCTCATTGCAATAAGTCATTGCTTGGGAGGCATGAGGTTCACTTATACCTGCGCTTCTCAACCTGGAGTAAGTCTGGCTACCAGTAGATATTGTGGGTTGTCACACTAGAGCAGATGCTACTGGCATGTAATGGGCGGAGGTCAGGGATGTCACTAGGCATCTGCCAACACCCAGACAAACCCCCTATATAGAATTTCTCTGCCCTACATGTGGGTAGTGCCCAGACTGGGAAAGTCCTGTTTCCCCTAATCGTGGTAATAGAAACACTTCCACATGCCTTCATTCAATGAACAGGGCATTTAAAAGTCCTCAGTTGCCCTTTTTTTGTGTGTGAGGGGGTCATATGTGTAATATACTATTTATGAATTTTCCATCTTCTCTTTGGTTGGTGGTGTGCAATGGAATGATGTGCAAACGCTGACCCGGTGGTGGTGGTCCCGAATTCGTCCACATCCTAGCTCCACCATGACAGCGTCTTTACACACTTAGTACCCGTACCTTCTAGACTCAAATAGCAGTAGCCCAGGTTGAGGAGAGCAGTGCATGTTCAGCCACATCTGAATTTTGAAGTTACCTGAACATTTATTAAAGACTTTCTTTTTCTTAAGAAATTGAAAAATGCAAAACTGCTAGCTTACAGTAAATGTAAGTCTGAGATCATATTCAAATTTATATTTGTGATAACTTTTGGGAACTTGAATCTTTCCCTGAAATTGCTTTTAAAGGACTTCCAGGCAGTGTATATAAATTATAATATTCTTCCTCAGCTGTCAGATATTGGATTTTGTGTGTTCTGTGCTACCCAATTATGCTTATGTATCTGTTTGATTTAGATCATCAATATGGTGCTGTGAGGGTCACCAGACAGGCCTAGTGGTAAATCCAAAGCAGATAAGAAAAAAATTGCCCAATGCTGTGATTTTCTGGTTTTTTTGTTTTTTGTTTTCCAATGAGGGTGAATTAGCAGCAGCTACCGATTGATGCCTTGGCTTCCTTCCAGGTCTAGAGAATGACATGATGGCCCCATGTTTCCTAGACTTGGGGTTCCTCAGTATCTTTTAAAAGCAATAGACTCTGCTCATTTCGATTGTTTTCTTCCTGACCCCCTTCCTAAGGGCCGGCCTTTACCCACACCCTTGAGTGGCATGGAGCATGCCAGGCTTGTCAGGTTTTCGTGTATGTTCCAGGCAAATTTTTCACGTCATAGTTACCCATAATTCCTCTTTCCTTTTTGCAGATTGATTATGGCATAATGGCCTAAAGGTATTTTCTAAAGGTTAGTTGTTTTGTTTTTTTCCTGTTGTGAAAAATATTAACACAAATTGCCTTAGGAAAATACAGAAAAACTGCGATGAAAAAGAAAAGAAACATCTCTCATAATCCTGCTGTTGACATCCTGATGTATATTTTTGCAGTCTTTTAAAATGCATGTGTGTATATACATACACATAGGAACATGCACACACATAAAATTTTTATTTGGAATCACACTGTACTTTCTGTTTTGTAACTTATTTTCACTTAACATATCATGTAACACATTTTAACAAGGAGTGCTGAGGCCCACATTACCACACATAGAGCTTGTATTTATTGATCTCATAAATGTGTTGACTCAACGATGGATTGACATAATTTCTACACGGACTTGCTTGGTATTTTAGTCCACTGTGGTTCAAGTCATGTTCCAAGAATGTTGCCTCTCAAGACTGAGTTCCTACGTGCTGTGAAATTTGGGATTTTGATGAGTTTCTCTATGATTTAAGAATGAGTCATGATTTGCAGTAGAATATCAAGATGTAGTAACAGGAAGTATAGGGTACTACACATCAAAATAGAATGTTAAATGATTAAAGAAGAGAGACCAGGTTAAACCAAAAATACACCTTCACATTGTTGTACTACAAAGGGAGAGAAAGGTGTATTTTGTGCTCTTAGACAGCTCTTATTTATTACTGTTTCATTTTATATCGGTAGAGTTTCCGAATTTTGAAATTGGTGTTTTAAATTGATTTCTAGCTCAAGATTGCTATTGCCCATGGCCACTTTGAATTGAAGTCAGCTAGCTTTATGATTGAGACCATGAAAACTCTGGTTTTGCCACTTATTATGCAGCCCTAGTAAATTGAATTATCTGTATGTGTGTCTGTGTTTAACCTTCCATAAATAAATTCTAAAGGCCTTTAAAAATAGCAGATGGTTTAATCTTTTAAGAAACTATTCTTTGCAGACATTTGACTTCTCCATGATTGTTACCATCAACCAAAAGAAAAATAGTCTTTCACTTATTACTAGAAATTTACATACAGATGAGCAGTTTTCAAATAAATTTTGAATTGGTCATTTTGGTAAACTGTGATTTAGTTTGAATTGCAACAGGGATGAATGTTATGACTACTTTACTGACATATTGATTTACATTTCCTGGAAAGTAATTACTAAATTATTTAAGCATTAAATAGAATTATTTTATAATTTGGTTGAGAGATTTACTTGTATATTTTTAAAGAAATTAAAATGATGGTTCTATTAGTATATTCTAATTTGAATTGGACTAAGATGGATTTATTTATGTAATCAAAAACAGAATAAAAAAATAGAATCAAAGGCTCATAGTTGACCTGCACTGCATAATGAGACCCTGTCTCAAAAAGACAAAAAAAAGGCTCATAGTATCATAAATATTTTTAAAACTGTTATATCCAAGAACAGCCTTTAATTATATGAATGTGATGGGATAGATATAAAACACACATATCTGTTTATCTCAAGATAGATGAGATTAAGGCTCCAAGCAATAGAATTAAAAAAAAAAGAAAAGAAAAGAAAAAGAAGACTCATAATATCTTTTTCATCTCCTTTTTTTTAAAAAAATTGAGGCATAATTAAAATACATAGATTTTAAGTGTTATTGTATATATGCACATAGCCCTCCCTTCCAATAGAGAAAATTTCCAACACTCCAAAATATTCCCCAGCTTTTTTTTTTATTTCATTATGGCAATTTCATGATTCTACCAAGTTAATTCTTAAACCCCAGAACAACTCGGTAACATACGGCAGTATAACTACTGTTATTTTCTTACCTGAAATTTTATTTTTCATAAAATAAATAAATCACTAGGTTACGTATGTTTCTTCATCATACAATAAAAGGAAAAATCTCTTCCCCATCATTTGATACCTCCAATATATTTAATCAAAAGTAGCATGTTTCCGGTAGGAAAAAAATACATTCCTTAAAGCTAATGAGGTTTTGAGCCCATTAATCTTCCTGGGCCTCAGTTTTGTTGACGGAATGAATGATAATGTGGCTGAAAGCGGAGAATCGGAGTTAACCCCTTTCAAGTGGGAAGTCCTATTTGTGTACGATTTTTTTGGAGTAAATAACTATTTCTGCAAGCTATGAAAGTGTGATGTGCGTTTTTGCTGTTATCCCCGAGCTGCCGACTTAGAAGCGTGTGCCGTATTTGACAGTGGGAAAAGGAATTCCCCTGAAAGTTTTCCCTTCCATTTCATCTTGGCTAAAGTTGTTGCATGTGCAAGGCCCCACACAAGGCAGCGTTACCTGCTGTACTTCTTTGGGCCTCCTTTGACGTGTGTGACAGCAGGGCTCATTTCCGATGTCCTCGCCCCTCCCTTCTTGGGAGCCGGAGAGGCCTCTGGCCCAGGTAAGGTTTCCATGGTTTCGAAGTCCCTGCTCCTCCCTCTGGTTGTCTTGGGGAGCACTCTCTCTACCATGCTGCATCTTGAGGGCTCCCCATTCCCTTTGCCTCTGCCCCCTCATCACGGGAGCTGGAGCTGTCATTTCACAGTACCCTTCTGACCTTGTTACCCCTCGCCTGAAACTTCCCCGGGGGCTTCAGCTCAGGATAAAGACCCAAATGCTTCATGGGAGCTGCAGACTCTGGTTTGGGGCAGCCACATGGCCTTTCCCTGGTTGCTCGTATGCTCACTGTGTCCCCTGCCACTGGGCCTTTGTAAAGGCCCTTCTCCCCTGGGACTTCCCTCCACCAAGATTGGTCTCCTCCACTGTGCCCTGCCAATTCGCTCTCTCTCAGCCGCTCTCTGTCATCCCCCAGGGAAGCCCTTGCTGTCCCCAAGCTACCTCTCCCATAGTCCTCCATTTCTGGCCCACAGGGCCCTCGCTGCAGGCTCTACTTGCAGGTTCCCTCATTACCCACAGTCGCCTCCCATTCTCACAGTCAGACTCAGGAACCAGAGTTAGATGCGTGTTTCTGGAGATAGGGCTTTTGTCTCTCCTTGTCCATTAACACTTCTCATCCGAAACTCAGGAAATAAATACATGGCATAGATAGCACAGTTTCCCACCTTTTCTGAATTCACTGTCCAAACCCTTGAACCCATTCGATTTGGATCGTGAGGGGTCCTTGTATTGTGATGCGTGCCACATCTGTGTGCTCATCAGGCTGTGAACTTCTCAGTTCCCGTTGTCTCTTTGTCTCCCTTGTATGCATCCCAGCACTCTGAATTAAAAACAACACCGGGGATGGGGTGGTCGATGCAGCCTCGCTTCCTTTGTGTTGGACTCCATAAAGCGATTTATCTCTAGGCATAAATCTAACTCTACTAGACAGTAAGCCACTGACATTAATAACAGGCAAATCTCTTGGTTAAGCCATAAAAAGCCAAGAAGATCTTATATATCAGTTTTGATAGTGTTTGTCTAGACTTCTAAGAAAAGTAGAAGTACAGAAATCAGGTTAGTGGATCTGAGAAGACAAACTTTAGCTGTTGGTATCGGTGCTATTATGCTGAGAAGGGCTGGTTGAGAACTAAGTTATTCATAGAGTAGTTCATTTTGAAACGACTGGAATATAAGGTCCTTTCCATGTTAGAATTAATTGTTCTAAAGCAAGCATCATTAGTCCTGTAGTGAAGTCTTCAGGTGACCAAGTTTTTAATACATAGTTCCCCTGGATAGTCACTTTTGAGCTCTGTGATAATCATAGTTCGAAGCCCTTCTTCACTTCCATGAAAACCTGTACGTGTAGCTCCTGTCTACAACTTTTGGGACAAGATGTTTCTGATTGAGTTTTAAAATAATGCAAGACTGCCTATGTAGTGATGGAAAGATGAAGGGCGAAAACCAAAATCATCCTGGGTGAAAGAGGGCAGTTCTGCCAGTTCATTTCACCTGGGTTTCGCCAATGAGCACTTTTTACTCATCAAACCTCAGTTAGCCAAATTTTGTGATGAAGCAGATTTTTCTCCCTGCATTGAGTTGTCAGGGAGGAAAAGAGTGACTAAACAACAGCAACAACAAAATTAAGCCTGGGGGTTTGTTCCAGGGTCTGTGCCTGGGTAGCTTCAGGAATTAACTGGAGATTCCACACCGCCTGAACTGGTATGTCATCACCACCCTCCAAATGATGGTGCTGATCCCAGAAGGATGGAATGCTTCTCAAGCAAGGAAGGAAAGCATCAGGGTTAGACTAATTTCCTAGAAGTTAGGAGGAATACTGTGGTTGATACTCATGGAAATGGAAATACAACTTCCCCACGTTATCATCTTACTGGAATTTGGAAAGGTTGCTTTCAGAGGCTGAAATACAAGGTCTACTGTTGCAGTTTATTAAGAAATGAAAGAGGAAATGGAAAAGGAGCACATGCAGGGGCTTGCGCGGACAGGTTTGACTATGATAAAGGTTGCAAGAGGGATGAGGCAGGGATGATGCAGAGAAAGGGGTGGTTTGTGACCTCAGTCTCCGCTGGTCCTCTACACAGAGCCACTCGGCCCATGTAGAACTTGAGCCCTAGTTTTGTACAGAGGGTGGGTACGTCTGGGTGTATTTACTAAGCTTCTCTACCAGGAAGAATCATTGTTTCACCATGAGAAGTCAGGTGAGAACCTGGATTTACAATTGCCAGGAATTAGATTCCTGATAATTTCAGCAAGTGCCATTATAAACCTGCGAAGAAGGGACCAAACCATGTAGCAGGATTTGGTAGACTGCGTGAGGTGCATGACCCACTGTTTTTGGAATCATCTGACTTAGACTTGGAATCTAGCATTCTTGAGCCTTGGTAGGGAAGTTATTTCTGCCAGTGTTCCTGTGTGTTTTCTGAGCCAAGCCCCAGATACCGATCACTGAGACCAGAAGGCATGGGATGGTTTCTTTTTCTGTTGTTTTAAAGCATTTTAGAACAATGCCTCCAAAGGCTCCCAGGCAGAGGTATGTTGTCACCTCTGTGCCTCGAGGCTGAAGCCTCCTGGGATAAACCCACATCCCTCATTGACACAAGTCAGTCATCCCCGGCTTTGCTAAATTCACTAGGCGGCTGCTACTCACAGTTCTGCACTTTTGATCTGTGAGTAAATGGAATACTTTGAAGAGTGTTAAAAATGCCTTTGAGTAAATGTGTTCGAAGACATCTTGACTCAAACAGACCCAAGTATACTGTGACTCTCAAAAGACTGGGAGTTGCTGCTGTCACAAAGGTTGGTGCAAATCAGAGCTGAACCACAAGAGCTGCATCTTTCAGCCCTTGCCACTTCCTCTGATTTTTTTTTCTTAACCTAATTATTAAGACCCAGTCATTTGTCTTTAAGAAAATAGAAACTTGAGGACCTTGTTGTTGAAGATTGAAGTGCTTTAGATTGATTGAAACATTTTCCCTAGTACAAATGTAAAATGGGTAATTTTCTTTAGTAAGGGATAAATACGATCATCTAAATCCAGATCTGACTGTTATTTTGTATAGTTAATATAGTCATGCTGCACAGGTATCAGGGGTAATCAAAATATATGGTGAAGATTTAAATTTTAAGATTTATTACAGTCAAAGACACATTGCCATTCATTCCACCTCAAGGTACTTCCTCTTGCTTCAAACACACGTATCTCATCATTCTTGCCACTTTCTGAAGCAGTTCTGGAAGTCCTCTTTCATGAGTGTCTTTACAAGGTAAGATCAAAAATGCATTGAATGCTCCTGCCAAGTGCCACCCAATGGAAAGGCAGGCTCGTGGAAACATTGTAGTGTGTCCTCCGGCACCTTGTACCCCAGATCTGGTGCCATGAGACTTTTGGGTTTTTCCCAGTCAAACGGACTATGAAAGGTAAACCTTTTGAATCAATTCAGGAAATCGGGGAAGCCGTGACAGTGCATTGAGAGACACTCGTGAGAGAGGACTTGCAGAGCTGCTGCAGAGTAGGATGGGTGTCTTTGAAATGAGGGCAAGCATTCTGAGTGGGATTCATGACAATGCAGCTTTTACTGTCATGATTTTTTTAAAAATTTAAACATTTACTCTGTTTTTTCAAGCGTACCTCATATCGAAGACGGAAGAGAGCAACAGATGGTATGTGGCATTTCAAAAAGGGCCTACTCAAGTTAGCAGGTGACAGATACCTATGTGGAGATGAAGGGCAGTGAGGTTCCTTTAAGCTTCGATAAAAGTTTGATGCTGGTGCCCCTGGTTGACATCTCTTCCAGACCATGTTTTTGGTGACCTGAAGAAAACAGCCTTCATCCGATGTGAGCCATCCATCGGTCAGCCATGCGATGACTCTTAATGTTATTTTGTTCCCCAATTCAATGCATTCTGGTGATTAATTAAAATAGGTTTTAAGCTTGAAGCATCGGAGAGGACTGCTCTGTTTTAAAATTGCTCATGTGTATTTTTGCAACAATTTTCTTAGAGATGACCCTATCTGCTAGGCACGCCGAAATACTTCAAATGTGTTCGACTCACTGTGGTTTGTCTACAACTCAGCCATGGTTTTAAACAGATTCAGAGAAAGCTGCGAGGCCTCGTGCTTGCTCTGCTATTTCACACCATCACATTTTCACTTTATGTTAAAAAGAACTTTATTAGGAGCTATTTACATTTAGAATAAACCTTCCGCATTTGGCACTGGAACTGTCATGGGTCGCTAGACTTGATATTCATGTGGAAACATGAGAGAGAATCATGCATGTGGGGAGAAAGAGCTGGAGGGCACAGCCACTACCTCCATGACTTCTGATCCAGCGAAAATCTCACAGATGTCTACCACATGAGCAGGTGATGATATATTGACGACTACAGATTCACTGCCTTTTACAGATCTCTTCCAAAGTGAATATATTATCAGACCAGATTTATGTATAAAGTTCATGCCTAGAATTTGCATTTCCTAAACTATGACAAGCTTGCCCTGTGAGCAGAACACCACAGAAAAGCTGTGAGGCTGAAGTGACCACGGGCTCAAAGGCCCAGAAGAGGCCAGGCTTAGGCAGCCACCCCTGTAAGGAGCTCTTTGTGTTCTCACATCTCCAAACAGGATGTCAGTGGTGATACCTTGTTCATAAAGACCAGTAATTCATAGCCATTTTTGTGACAGTACTATATATAGCAGGACCAAAAGTCTAGCTAGTGTCAATATTATCCAGCTAAATCTGGACATTGTCAGGGACCAGGAACACATTTTGGCCAATGACTAATTTCAGAAAAAGAAAACAAAAACAAACAAACAAACCAAGCAAAAAACATTTATAATACTACTGGCCCATTGTAACTTGTCAGTAGTTCTAATAGGCTCCGAAGTTTTAACTCTCATCCTCTACTTCTAAGCAAAGTCGGGATCAGCTAGCTGGTATCTGTGGGCCATTTAAAAAACAAACAACAAAAAAAATAGTGTCGATTGATTTATTCCAGGAAGAGAGAGAGGTAACTTTTCCAGGAGGGCTAGTGTTGGGGACTTTTTGGTGTTGTTTTTGAGTGACTTGGGCATCCAGTGATGATCGAAGAAGTAATACTGTATTATTTTAAGTCTATGGAGAAGAAAAGAAAGTTTCCAGTTTTCCTGGGAAGAGCATGACTTTTCTCCTTGGCCAGCGCTTTCTGTGAAGAAAAGCTGGAAGAAAAAGGTCAAAGGTTCCTATTGCTCTTTCCAGGCCCCTAGAAAATTGCAGCCTGATGCGTTATGCGAGCGTGAGAGGCAGAAGGTAGTGAAGAGAGACACGTTTTGGTTGTGGCAGTAAATGAGATGGAGACAGAACGAAACAACCCATGGGTTGGCTGTGGTACTGCAGCGGCCTTGTAGGATGGAGGAGAGGAGTGATTCTCATGCTAGAGGAAGTTATTTTTAGGGGGTAAGGGAAGACCAGAGAGGTATGAGCCACCGGGGAGGGCAGGCTCTGTGGCCCTCTGGGGTAGAGCTGGACTGAATCGCTGTGTGCGTGTTGGAGGTGGCCTGGGCTGTGTGCAGCTGGGGCAGCAGGAGGAAGGCTCACAGATGGTGGCACCTCTCTGTCAAGAAACGCCCGCCTGTCCCTGCAGCAGGATTGGGATGCCGAGCCCAGCTGTGCGGACTTCCTGGACCCGTGTCCCTTGGGACTCCTTCTGAGCGGGAAGGATGGTGTCACAAGCTCACACCTGACCCCACCTGGGAATCCTTCCTCCCCTGGCTTACGCCGTCCTTCCTGACCCTGGTGTAGCTCAGGGTGTGAGCGCACGTGTGTGAGAGAGACACACAGCAGGTGTGATGGGAGAGGTCGCTCGTCAGTGGCACAGATCGCAAGTTGTCATTGATGGCAAAAAGAGCAGCGTCCCCGTTCTTCACGAGAGCGGCTCAGGCATGACGTTTTCTTTAATGAAACATATTTTAGCTTGCCTTTTTGTTTTCCACTGTTTCCACTGGGTGGTGCTGCAGGAATTCCTACCTTTTGCCTTGGCTCTACCCTTCCCAGAAAGACGCCTCAGAAGCACAATAGGAGGAAGTCCTGATTTAGAAAGATTTTACAGTTTCAACACAATAGCGGAGTTTGGAGGATGCTTTGGCAGGAAATGGCTCAGTTTCTGGATGTGGAAAAACCACCATCACTTCGTATCATACAAAACGTGTTCTCACTACCCTGGGTACAGATTCTGACTTTTACCAGCTTCTTCTCTAGCACAATAAAGCTTTCAAGTTTATCTGAAAGATTATGGCTTCCTTCTCGTGGAAGTGGTATGTGAGACTGCCTGGTTTTTTATTTTTGTAAAACCATCCTCACGTATATAAGTACACAAGCCCTTTCTGAAGGTAAGACAGCCACAGATGTAAGAAGATATTTCTGTTGAGGCTTTATTTGAAGTCAGAGATGCTCTTATTTTCAGGATTACTTCCACAATGTGTTGATCGAAGAGTTATCTTTTTTTTTTTCCCTTAGTGTTAGGGATGGAGCCCAAGGCCTCATGCATGCTGGGCACGCACTGTGCCCCTGAACTACATCCCTGGCCCAACTACATATTTTTACTTTCAAAATACTTTTAATCCCAAAAAGGCTTTCAGTTTGCTAACACTTAGCGAAGGAGGGGGCTGGGGCTGTCCTTACCCCTTCCCCAAACAAGTAGACTAGAAGAGAAAAATTGCTGTCCTGGTCTCCAACTTGAAGACTCTGCCTGTCTTGAGAATTTGTATAACTCGACTTACAGCTTTTTCCCTCTGAATGCTCAGCATCGTATTGTATTAATATTAATAGAACAAAAAAATTGAGTAGAAGAGTTTCCACTCAAGCAAAGAGCGATAGATACAAGAGTCGAGAGTATTAGGAGGGTGTGGGGGGTACCCCCGGAAATGAGGGGGCTCATTCAATCGAAGCTTACATGTGAGGACACTTGGCATGGCTTTAGTGAGTCTCACTGACTGCAGCGTGCCCTGACTTTTCAGGGCGTGTCGTCATCCTTCCAAACTCTGCTGGCTTCGAACCCAACGCAGCTTCTTTGGCGGTCCATCTTGTGTTATCTCTCTCTTTCTTTGTCCCTTTCTTTTGCAGTACCAGGGATTGAACACAGGGCCCGCAGGCACCGTCTCTGAGCAGCACCCCAGCCCTATGGTATTAGTTTTTGCAGGGAAATTGCTGAGGCCCTGCTGGGGTGCTGGGTGCTGGGTCCCCATGCTTGTGCCACCGTGCGCAGGTGCAGTGCGGTTCCCAGCCCCTCTGTCCTCCCACATGGACCACTTCTCGTGATTCATTCAGAGTGACGTGAAATGCACACGTGTTCGGGATCCTTCTCGGGCCAGGCTGGGTCGCTGAGGTCCCCTGTGACTTCCTTTTCCTTGTTCCACTGCCCTGGGTACATGCACCGAGGAGAGGGACCAGTCTCTGTGTGTCCCAGAAGGAACTAGGTTCTAGAACTCCTGTCCTGTTTCATCATCGAGAACCAGCCTTGCTGCTTAGCCCTCTGTGAACGGGGGGCCCCTGTAAACATGCATCCCCATCTTTCAACAGGGAAATTGGTTTAAAAAGTGGTGGCCTGATTGGTTGAGAGATTCTCTCTTAAAACAGAACCCAAACGGAATAACTGGAGTCGCAGAGGAGACCAGACTAGGAGTGAACCCGCACATTTCCTGACTTGGTCCCTAGTGGGATGTCACCTGTCTTTCTGAGGTCACAGGACAGACCTCTGAGCTGCAGTGAGGTGCGCGTGGAAGAAGTGATTAAGAACCGGACTGGGAGCCAGATGTTCCCTGGGTAGGAGTCTCTCTTTGCCTTGATCGTAACTGTGGCCCGGGAGTATCTGGTTTCACATTTTTAAATCGCGGCCTCCTCCCGGGCGTGGCAAACTGAGAGTATGAAATATGGGACGGTGTGTATCAAGTGCTCAGTGCACAACCAGGCACATCAGTGGTCATTACATGTTACCGTTAAAATGGAAAAGGTTTTATGTAAGTAGACTTTTTTGGTCTAAACCTTATTCTTGAGAATTCCATGGAATCTCATTAGTGCTGGCATTGAGGCTGTAACTCGGTTTCCTCAGAACATGGCTCTTAACCTGGAATTTATAGATTATCTTTAGAGTTTTGCAAACCCTGCTGAAATCGTGTATTATGTACATGTACGTACGTGTATGAATGCATATGTGCATGTATGGATATTTCCCACTAGAGAGTTTTAGATTCTCAAAAATGTCCATGGACCAAACATAGCAAGATCCTGCCCTGGGGTTGTGATCATATGTGTGTATGTGTGTCTGTCTCTGCTTTATGTGTGTGGTTCTATGTTTTAGGTTGAGCATGTGATGTTGTTGATATTGAACTGTTCTTGACCAATAGAAATAGTAATTTCATAGAACTCAACCTCATAGTTGTGATTGTTAGAAAACATAACTTGAAGGGCTGGGGATTAGCCCAGTGGCGTAAGCGCCTGCCTGGCAAGCACAAGGTTGCGAGTTCAATCCCCAGTGCTGAAAAAAATAAATAAATAATTAAAATAAAATAAAATTCTAGCTGGGTGTGGTGGCTCATGCCTCTAATCCCAGCACTCAGGAGGCTGAGACAGGAGGATCGTTGCAAGTTTGAGACCAGCCTGGGCTACAAAGTGAGCTCAAGGCCAGCCTGAATGGCATAGCGAGACCCTGTCTCTAAAAGACAAGGGTCAGGAATCTAGCTCAGTGGCCTAAGCACCTGCCTGGCAAAGTGCAAGGTCGTGAGTTCAATCTCCAGTGCTGCAAAAAAAACAAAAAACACATAACTTGGAGTAGTATCCTAATGATTATACCTTTTTTTATATGCTATTTATCAAAACCTAGCAGGTTGAGAATTTATTAGGCAGCCCTGGACTGCTAGTAATTGTTTATCTGAAATAACGTCTCTTGTGTCTTGTGTTAGAAATGGTCTTGAATTTTCACTGGGGATTTATTGGTAGCTTTGTCACATGTAATGAATCCTTTTCTGCTTAGTATTTTTCTCTCTGATGAATTCATAGGGTTAATCACTCCGGGGCAAACAAGACATTTTCTGAGTTTTCTTGGGCACTGGACCTCGGTACCCTTGGAGAAAGCAGAGCTGTGCCGTCGTGCGCAGGGTTAAAATAGAGCTGACACACAAGACCGAATGAAACCAGAGCTGCAGTTACAAAGTGGGACAGATGTAGGAGGCCAGGTTTCCTGTGGCCCATTTTCCAGTTTCCTGCCTGCAACCTGCAGAAGAGGAAGCTGAGCGTTACAAGTATGAGAACCGAAGGGAGACGTGCTTCAGGCCAGAAATAAGATTCATGCGAGCAACACAGACAGCGAAAACAATCGCAAAGAAAGTGAATGCTCAGGTTTGAGTCCCAGAATATCCGGAAAGGAGCAGCCCATCTGTTGACGGCAAAAGCGTGATCCACAGGGCCTGCTGCTGCACGGGGGCAGAGGCGGGGGGCAGAGGCCGGCCCAGGTTGCAGGAACCGCTGGTTTTTACAGCCCCGCTCACCTTTCAAGACGTGGCCTGGTGCTGTAATACGGTCGGTCACCTGAAAAGATTTTCCCTGCGGAGCTTCTGAATCTGTTTCCTGGGCACGTTAATGTGCGAGGAAGGTGGATGTGGTTAACCGGCTGGCCGTAATGAACTGCAGCCCCAATTTGGGGAGGCAGGGTGACCAGTTACCTGCTTTGATCTGGCAGGCTTCTCTTCCTGTGACTGCCCAGTAAAACTTGTGTCTGATGTTTTCAAATAAGTGATTGCATGGTGGTGTGTGCTGAAGACAACGGCTTGCAGGCTGCGCGTGGCCTGCTGGGATCGGCGCAGTCGGAAGACACAGGAAAGTGGAAACAAATGCATCTTTTGCCTGATGGGGACAAACGACCCAACATCAAGGCCCTTTTACCCATTTTAGGAGCTTGTGAAGTCAGTGCAATCCTACTTTAATGGTAAAGAAACTGAGATGGAAAGAGGCTGTAATTTATCACACACTTTTTTATTCCATACTGAGTACTTGTCAGGCACCGGCTTAGCCTTGCTGATGCCAAGGAAACAATGGCTACAAATAAGCCGGATATGGCAGCACGTGCCTGTAATCCTAGCACTGGGGAGGCTGAGGCGGGAGGATTGCTGCGAGTTTGAGTAAGCAAACCCAAGGCCATCCTGGAATACAAAACAAGACCCTGTCTGAAAAAAAATGAAATTAATGGCTCAAAAGAATGGCTCCATTTGGGGAAACCTTGGTGATGATGGTTTGTAAGGGACGGGGCGCTGTCCCGAGCTTTTCCTTTACAGCATCTCACTGAAATTGATGTGCATTTTTCTGAGGTACAGAGAAAGAGGTGCGTGCTTCTGGGGCAGCCAGCCACCGACCCTGCAGATGGACCCCTCCTTCTCCACGCCCAGAAGAGCAAACTCTGCACCAGGGACCTTAAGAGGTTTTGGGATGTTGCCAACTTAGAGATCAAAGAGGTGCCCAAGCAAGGCAGCGCAAAGCGAGGACGGCCCCTTCCTGGCTTCTGTGGGGTCGGATAGGCCTGGACTGTGTGGTGCTGGGGTGGGGTGGGAAACGGTGTGGATTTAGATGTGGGAGGAAGCAGAATGGCCCCGACCCTTTCCCAGCCGGAGTCAAGGTCTCTATCCATTTGCTTTCCCGAAGGACCCTCGTTCCATACACACATCACCAATGAGCTGGGTATGGTGGTGCATTTCTGTAATCCCAGGACTCTGGAAGGCTGAGGCAGGAGGATCACACGTTTGAGCCCAGCATGGGCAATTAGTGACTTAGCCAGACCCTGTCTCAAAATAAAAAAGGATTCAGGATGTAGCTCAGTGTGAAGGACCTGGCTTCAGTTCCCAGGACTGCAAAAATACATAAATGAACAGATAAAGTCACTCAGTGAATCAGTTGGGTGGCTTCTAATTTACACAGAGATGCCACAGAGTTCGAAGGAGTGGTCCACACACACAGTAAATTGAATATTTTGTCATGACAGTGGCTGTCAGTGATTTCTTCTGTAAAATCTTCCTCTTTCCACAGACTGAAGAGTTACTTAGAAAATATCACAGACTGTAAACAGGGCACAAATCATTAGGCTGAGTACTCCGTTCCTATTCTTTGTCCCTTAATAAAATCAACCTAGATATTTACAGTGTAAATGAGAAGGCAAACACTTGTTAATTGATGGAAAAGTCTTTAGAGGACACAGACTTGGCCTTGCGCGTTTATTTTTGCGTATGGTGGTTGACTGTCATGAAAACAGTCTTTGAAAATAAATTGTAATAATCGTAGCTTCACCTCATGAAAACAGCAAAGACGACTCCAGAGGAAGAGTTCGGACTCATCCTCGTTTCACCAGCCTTGGGAGTTTTAACCCACACGAAGCTACCTGCTGGGGAGCTCTAACTTTGTCTATTTCTTTAACTCAGCCCTATTTTTCCTGTGCTTGGGCTCTCTTTTCTGTTTCTATGCATTTAATTGACTTATTTCATTAGTATACACTTAAGAAAATCAGAGGTGATTTTCTGCCCCTCGGCTCCCACCTTAGTGCAGCTTTAAAAATGAAACGGAGAGCATGCAAAGGGGCGCTGTGGGTGTCCACTGACCGAGAGGACAGACAAGCGGGCGTTTC
This sequence comes from Cuniculus paca, assembly GCA_004365215.1. Lineage (NCBI taxonomy): Eukaryota > Metazoa > Chordata > Mammalia > Rodentia > Cuniculidae > Cuniculus > Cuniculus paca. Next base: position 33,266 of record RJWT010003981.1, read on the forward strand.
ATTCGGTCTTCCAAGAGTGACAGCAAAAACTGGCCTCGCCAAGGAGTCTGCAGCCGGCGCACAGTCGGGCGCGTGGCGCCACCTTGTGGCCGACAGGAGACAGACCCGCCTCCAAGAAGAGGGAGGCGCCTTCCAGCCACCCTGAGGTGCGTGACCAGCAGAGCAGGCGCAGGGGCCGGGACAGGGATCGGCGCTTTCTATCTGTTACTGAGATGCTGGCTTTGACCCCTTGTAACATCTACCTGGTTCTCTTGGTGATTATGAGTAAAATAGCATCTTTGAGGTGTTCATTTTTCTGTCATACGAAAGCTACGATTTTACCCTACTTTGAAAATTATCTTTTACCAAAAATATTTCTCCACTCTCAACTTCTCGGTGACCACATCGACACCACTACCATACCCTGCGCGACACCCTGATCTCCTCAACCCCTTACTGGCTCTAGTTCCATTTTTCCCTAGTCCTTCTTTTCCAGCCTGCTATGTCATTTACTTTTGTCTTTTGTCTCAGGGTTGTAAGGACAAGAAGTCCTTGTCCCTCTGTATTATTGCCGTGTTCCAGATACTCAGATGGTGTTTTGGTATAAGATAGGCACCAAAAGCCAGGCACGGTGGCGCATGTCTGCAATCACAGCTCTCTGAGAGGCTGAGGCAGGAGGATCGCAAGCTCTAGCCTACCCTGGGCAACTTAGTGAAACCCTGCCTTTAAAAAAAAAAAACCAAAACTCTGGGGATGTAATTTAGTGGGAAGGCCTGAGGTTCCATCTCCAGTACTGCAAAATAAATGAGCATTAAAAAGGAAAACAGAATTGGAAAGAGAATCGAGGCTTTCATCAGGTATAATATATAAACATCTTATTCAAATGGACCTATGTTGGAGCCGTCATTGCCATAATTTTTCTGGTAAGAAATGGACAGGTTTTACTAAAACATTCGCTGTCGTGTGTGAAATGTCACTAATTTGAATGAAATACAGAAGGAATGTATTTTGTCTCTAACTTTCTTTTCATTTTTGTGCAAGAGTTAATACATGTTGGTAAGCTTCTACCCAGTTATATCACTTATGTTTAAGGGAGACTATCATAAAAAGTAGTAATAAAGGTAATTTGTCAGTGCTGCAAATGGATTCATCTTTTCCTTGCTCCTTTAAAGGAGGTGTGCATATTACTCAGACTTGATGAGCAGTTTTAACTTTTTTTATTGTTGTTCACTGGCATCGAAATTGCATGGATTATCAGGTGCAGGGTGTTGTTTTGGTACCTGTGTACCTTAGGTGGTGATCAAATCAGGATAATTAGCATATCTACTGCACCGAACCCGTCTTCTCTAGCAGCTTGGAAAGATACAATCCATTGCTGCTGGTTGTAGCGACCTGCTGTCCACCTGTAACTCAGTGCCCACTGACAGCCTCTCTCTGCCCTCCTCCTCCCCTCCCTGCCCAGCCTCTGTAACCTCGCCCTGTCCCACTTGAATGACATTGACTCTTAGTGTCTGCATGAGTGAGATCAGCAGCGTGCATCTTTCTGTGCCTGGCTTGTTTTACTTAGCATGATGGTCTCCA